>JAOVVB010020799.1:0-16144 GCA_028570985.1 Heterobranchus longifilis | reverse complement strand
GAGGGTACAGTCTGGCATGAGAGAAGAAAAGACAAGATAAAAGTGTAATGTAGAAAAGAGAGGACATTCACAAAGGGAGAACGAGATAAGGGATGAAAGAAAAGCAGATAAAAATGAGAAGAGAGGATGGATGAAAAAAGAGGGTGGAGAGGAAAAGTGGGGTGAACGAACGCGATCCATCTCAGTTCCTGTCCAGCTGCTTAGGAGGGACTGCAGTGTCTAACACACACACACACACACACACACACACACACACGCGTGCACATGCCCCCCCCACACACACACACCAGACAGCCTATTCTGCCGATGGCTGACACAGATACTGCAATGCAGAGAGATATGAAGGGAGGGAGCCAGCGAACAAGCAAGCAGGGAGAGAAAGGCAACGAGAGGAGGGGACAGGAGTGCGATGGGAGGGAGGGAGGGAGGGATGGAGGAGACACAGAGACAGAGAAGACAAGAAGGAGAGGAAGAGTTGAGAAAACATCAGAATGAAAAGACAGAATAAGGGAGGGGCTGGCATATGAGGAGATAGGCAATGAAGTCCTAGAGAGACGGAGGGATGCTGGCACGGTGTACATGTGTGCTCTGTTCATTCAAAAGCAAAAAAAAAAAAGTGTAGGTTTTCCTTTTGTCAAAATAATCTCAGTGGCAGAGAGGATGATTTTACCATTTTAGAGGAACTACATGTATATTTTACTGTCACATTAAGCCATTAACATTATAATAAGTAAACAAAACTGTCACCCTCGACTGACCGCTACTGTAACTCAGTTCAATTACTGATGCAAAATTAAAGGAGTTAATTTATGAAACAGTGAGGAAATGGAAATGTGGAACATTTAATGAGTTTAAAGGAATATTTAGAAACAACCTATTGGATGGATATTAGATGGATGGAGAGAAAGAGAGGAACTGCAATAGTAAATCAGGGTACAGGATGATATGATATATGATTTGTTTTTCATTTTGGTTTGATTTGAGAGTTTGCTGTGTTTTTTTTGCTGGGTATTTTCTTTTTTGTTTTCTTACTTATATTTTTACTTTATATTTTTTTCTTTTATTTATTTTTTTAACAAGATCTACAAGTTTTTAGTCGATAGAAATCTGTCTGAACGGGAGAGAGAGGCCAGACCCATGCAAAGTGAAATAAATGAACTTAGCAGAGAGGTCTGGGATTCCAGGCTAGAGCATGTTATAGATCCAAGACAAAACTGACAAAGTCAGTTGGTGCAGAAAAAGTCTTCAGCACCACGGACAGCACCATGGATTTATCAATACACAGCACAGTTAGGCCACTGATGTTTCAGAGACATGGTCGGGGCCATTGATTCTAACTTGCACAAACCTCAGTCAGATAAAGGATCAATGAGTCAGGCAGACTTAGTCTGGCTCACCGGCTGTACAGTATATAAATCCTGCTATCTAGCACGTCTGTCACACAGCATTCTCCTCCACTTCCGATATCTCCGTTGTATAATTTGTAATGGCACCGTCACTGCATCTGGGGCTTAGCGCCGACCAAGAAATAACAAGATGTGCAGCCAGACCACACTACAGCATTGATCTGGCAGACTAGGGATTTGGCAGACTAGACTTAACATATTCAATTAAAAAGGGGGGATGGTAGGCTAAGTAAGGAGGATGCATTTTGGTCATTTTGCTAACAAGGCGGATGGCACCCCCATCAAATTGCTTACTTAGTGTACAGTATGTAGACCTAGCCATTTTATTTGATTGCTTACTGATCTTTACAATACTAGATACAACTTATTCAAGAAGAAAGACACAGAGGCAAATAAACTATGACATCTAGAGTATGTGAAGATCCATTTATGTTTATCCACCCAGATAGTCTAGTTAGTCAGTGGCAACAACTATAGCTCAGAGGAAGACAGATCCAGGCAACACAAGGACATGGCACTCAGAAAAATCACAGCTTATGTCTGCCTTTTATCTGCAACTGTACCCCCTCTCCCTTTATTTTTGTCTCCTATCATCTTAGTCTGGATTCTCTCTTTTGCTTCCTGTCGCTGTCTCACACACAATCGTTTCTTTCCAGACCAGGACATGGGATGATTCACAGCTGATGCAATTCATGCTACTTTGTCGAATGTCCTTTCTATCTGCGCATCCATTTGTTTCTCTAACGTTCCTCCTCGCTCTTGTCTTCCTTTCTTTCTGTGTTCAATAGATAGAGCTATCAACGCTCTAGCTGGTATATGATGAACAATATTCTGATGATGGACCAGAGTACACCACTGTATATTGCTATCATCACCATTTGGACAGTGTATGGGGTTTTGTTGTGGATGTAGGCAGCCTGGTCTCACAAAATACCATATGAATGACACAGCATTTTTTTTGCTTTTCGTGTTATTTTACACCATGTATTTGCACCGGGTTTTCAACTGTAAACCCATCCGCGTCAATATTATACACTCAGAGCAACAACTCCGGAAGTGAGTAGTATAAAGATCGAGAAGTCCATTCAGGGTGGGTGGGAGTGGAGGTGGATTTTCTCAGGATTTTGACCCAGCAGACCGATGTTCATGTCCCGTGTGAAACAAGTTATGTTTAACCGTTTATTTTGGTTATTTATGTGGATTACGTAACTTTGATTCCGTAACTCCCGGATAGCTTCTTGAGTGAGTACCAACTCCGGCCCTGAAGATGAAGAAACGTGTCTCCCCTGTGCTTTATGACTGAGCATGGTCTGAAAGCTGTAGCAGGAAAAACTGTCCCCTCCACAGACTGTACGTCAAGACCGAGGTTTGTGATCATGTGCAGAAAACCAGAAAGTAATCACTTTGATCGTTTTGCATGGTATGTTTTTTCTTTTGAACGGTTTATGAAAAGGTTTAAACTCTTAAACCGATTCAAATGTTATTCGGTTTGGGCCTGTTTATTCTGATTGAGGTGTTTATATGGAGCATTTTTATTCTGGTTGGGCTTTTAAACTGATAAGGGTCCATGTAAACGTGGATATAGTTTGGCGGTGCTAAATTGATGCGTAAAAGTGACGTCGAGAGGTCTTAAAAGTGTCCGTTTTGAAGAGTTGTGAAAGTTACCGGGGCAGTTATTGACAGGCGAAAAGCTTGAAATGTGCTACAAAAAGTGGCATGCTATTTATACACTTTCCCATGAGATCATGTTGAAGTAGTCATTGTCTGCATGTGTGTGAAGCTTGTAGAAAGAGGGAGAAACTGTGTGTGTGTGTGTGTGTGTGTGTGTGTGTGTGTGTGTGGGGGGGGGGTGTAGCATCATATGGAGTGTTTTTACATTAACCCACAAGTTTGGTTGATGTCGTCCTTTATCTATTATTGACACTAGTGTGTGCGTGCTTGAATGTATATGTGTCTTCATGGGTGCTGCCATCACAGTGCCATTGTTCCCCTATCTATGTATTATATGCGGGAGGATGTGTGACTGAACAAGTGTGCGCGTGTGTCTCACAGAGATTTATGAGCTGCAATATTCTTAGGACAGCAGAAAAAGATAAAATTCTCCACAACTGCATAAGAGATACAGTAATAACCAACTTGGAAAGCTACAATAACCATTTAGAGACTAGACAGATAGGATATTTTATCTCCTACAGCACACAGAATTTGTCCTTTTTGCCTTTATTGTGGAGTCGAGCCTCCATGCAGCTTTACAAGAAGTTTAACATTCAGCTCAGATCTACAAGCAGAACACTTTTATTTTCTGGCTGGAAGGGAATTTGGACTGTAGCACAAGCAAAATATAAGATGAGGAAGAATGAAAGGAATTCAAGAAAAAGGTTGTTTCATTGACAGTTGACTACTAGGACTACTAGGCCCCTGGACTTTGGTCTTTTTATGTCTCATTGAAGTCAGTTTGAGTGTCTCTCTGTCTCTATCTGTTTGTGTCTCAATTAAGTCATTCTGTGTCTCTGTCTGGACTTTTTGTGTCTGTAGTTGTTTTGTGATGAGACGAGTTGAAACTTGCAACTACTTGCAAGGTGCCAGTCTGTAACATTCTAAAACCTGCCAGTTCACACCACTGCGATGAGACGAGACGGTGTACTCTTGTTCTAACTTCCTGCTTTTCTGGCTTTTTTATAGCTGGATATAACTTGTAGCATCTTAAAATATGAATGAGGATAGTGGCAGTTTCATTTGATGATGAAACAGCAAAAATAACGTTTGATTCACAATATTTCTCAATAACGGGCTGTGAGTGAATAAGGAGAGGGAGCACTGTTTATTCACTCTCTAGCTTGCTCGGCCCCCATCTGTGTGCTCCTGTGAAACATATCACTCCAGTTCTGAGGTCTTTACAGTGGCTTCCTGAATTGATTTCAAAACATTACAGTTGGTTTAAAAAGCACTGTTTAGGGCCAATATACATTTCTCATGTTCTGCTACATTATGAACCTCCCAGAACACTCAGGTCGTCTGGGACCGGTCTGCTTTCTGTTCCCAGAGTCAGAACTAAACATGGAGGCAGCAGTTAGTTTTTAAGCTCCACAGACTGTATATGGAACAAACTCCCAGAAAACTGTTGGTCTGCTGAGACTCTCAGCTCTTTTAAATCAAAACTAAAGACTTAACACATACAGATGAAGCCACTTAGAATTGCCCAGAACTCAGTGCTGGATACCAGGCAAGAATTGCCATGTTGCTGCTATATAAATACACTTGCCTTGCCTTGCTTCTCTTGCACTCGTTGAGCCTCCATCCAAATCTCTGCCATTACGACCAGCTGACAGTTTGACCAGCTGATTTCTCGAGGAGCTAATTGGCTGTTGATACAGGCGACATACCTTACGTTCTAAAACCAGCCGCTGGCGGTTTGACAAGTTGAGTCACAGCTCGACTCGAGTCAAGGTGAGACGGGCCAGTTCACACTGCTGCAACTATTCACTGCGACGTTCTAAAATGGTTTCATCTCAAATCTTGTGTCTGAACTGGGCTTGAGACCCTGTTTACACTTGGTTTTAAAATGTGTCTTGAGCAATCAGACCACAAGCAGAAAGTTCAGCCACTGCCAAGACGCATTGTCATCCGATCACTCAAACCACTTGCCGAGGTAGTCTGGGACACACTTGACCACATATCATTTGTAATGGTAATGTAAGGGCGTAACAGGAAAATACGTTATCAATGCAGGATGTGGTGGTTGGTTTTGCGACAGCGCGCCAATGCTCCATAACTTGCCCATTTTACAAGTTGGAGTGAAGTGTTGCGTGACCATCAGAATCAGAATCAGACCATCCATCGTTTTGCCCAATGGAAGGAGATGTGTTGGCTTCTGCTGACAGTGATATCTCCAGCTGTACTGACACAACCGCGTGTGAACTTAATAAGTGTGCGTGGGGCACTTTTACCTTCTAGCAGAAGTTTCGTAGGCAGTCATGAAATCTCAACACAAGTGGTCAGCTGGAAACGCCTGATAGATGCACGAGAGGATGGCAATGTGTCTTGGCTGTTCACTTGTGTTCGGATCTTGCATGAACTTGTGTAAACAGGGACTTTAGTTGTTTCTGTGTCTTTGTGGTTTTATTTCTTTTTGTCATCATTTTGGGTTTTTTGTTGTTTTGCATCTCTGTAGTTGTTTTCTCATTTCAGTCATTTTGTGTCATTATGGTCAATTTGCATATTTGAGTTGTTTTGCATTTCTGTGGTTGTTTTGCATCTCTTTGTAGTCATTTTCTGTTTCTTTATGATTGATGTTTTGTGCTTGTTTGTGGTACTTTTGAGTCTCTTTATAGTCTTTTTGTGTCTCTTTTTATTTTTGCAGGTGGGGGTTGGGGGTATGAACGGCCCATCCCAATTTGGACTGATCCTCGTTTTTCTCATCGTGAAGAGTTTCCATCTGTCTGATGTTTTTTTCTTTGTTTTTTTGGTAAATGTAATTCGTGAAAATGATGAAAAATAAAGACAAGAGATGAAAAAGATGGTGCAGAAAAATGATGAGCTAAAAGTGAGAACGGTTAGTGCAAGATGCAGCAGAAACCAGTGGATTGCTCCAATGTTGGCCGTTGATGTGACGTAGGACAATCTCCATTTGTTTTCAGGTTTTGAGAATAGGCCTGTATACCTTGGAGGTTGTTTGTTTCTGTCTCAAAATATTTGTTTTGATTTTGCTGATAAGCTGTTTGTTTCTATTTCCAATTATTCCAAACACACACTTTTTATTTGCTCTATTTTTATGGGACTGCATTGTTGTTTTTGATTATATATTGAAAAGCATTGAGTATCTGAGCATGTGTGTATGTTTGTGTGAATATCTGTAACTATTTTAGCACTTTATTGACTGACTGTACAAATTTTGTTACAGAAATTAGCAGTAGTTGTGAGTGCTCCAGCTCACCTAGGCCTGGCCTCAGTGCTTATACAAACTGAGGAGGCAGGTATAAGCAAGACATGCTTAAGTGTCTTGAAGGTCTTCAGCATCATCAGATTCTCTTTATACCACATAAACTGTATTAGTGTTAAAATTACTGCCAAAAAAAATTCCCGGTTCTCGCCCTTTGGGCGCTCACATAAAAGGCCTCTCCATCTCAAAGTCCCGAGCTGAATTTCAGTCCCAGTACGTCCTTGCTTGACAGCCAATGGATTCAGAATTTTGGCTTTCAGCATTTCAAGAAATGTTTTGCCAGGACTGCAATCTCTGAATAGATGTCTGATTAAGACTTGCTTTGATTATTACCTGTTCTTCCTCACCAGGCATGACTCATGCAGTTACATTTCCAATAATACCTTTCAGTCTTGTAAATCAAATTCGATGTGCAAATTAACTGTTTGCATCCTCTCCAAATATTTTGCCCACTTTGCTACAAATACAACCAATGCAGACAAATCTGCAATAACTGTACACACACAATCCGCACAGAGAAATTGTTCTATCAGATTTGTCTATTGGGATTATAAAACACTCCATTGTCCTTGGAATTGTGGGCTATTACATTGCATCTAAAGAAGCCACATTATAATCAATAGTCCGGCAGCAGACTATCATTTACATGCCACATGTCAAAGTGTGACTTCCAGCTTCCTGGTCTAGAGAGAATCAGCTAATGGCTGTCAGATACAGTTTACATTGACTATAATGTGAGAGAAAGCAAGCAAGATAGGGGAGAAGAGGGGTCGTATGGACATATGCTGAAAGGTTTTTTTGCCTTATGAAGATCTGGTAGACTTGAAATGTCTTTTTTTCAATCCAATAACATTTTGAGAGCTTAAATCTAATTTACAGATACTGGATATTTTGACCTGTGTTTACAGCCATGTTAAAGCAGCAATGACTTAAAGACCCAGTCCTGTGAAAATCAAGTTTTTAACCATGTTAACATGTCTATATGGTGTTTTTTTATGTGCTACAAGACATATCAGGAGTGAAATGAGCATCAACACCATGGCTGAGAATGTCTGCCTTGAAACTGCATTGTGACAACAACAGTCTAAAAAAAATCCAGATTCAGACAGCCAGGTTTTATGACATCATTATGTCTTAGGAACCAATCAAGTCACTTGTGGCTGGGATATTCATTCATTAACTATGGCAGTGGTGGTGGGTGGGGCTTGAGGCCAGATCCAGAATTTCTTTATGAGGGAGAAGAGAGCTTCCAGCACCTTTTCATAATGTAGTTGTGGGAAAACCATGTTAAACTAAATATTGATCATAGCAGAGTATTTTTACATACTTTACAACATGGAGAAGGAGCACTTAAAAATAAAGATATGACACTTAGGGACAGAACTCCACACCAAACTAAACATAACACACGTTTCACATATCTTAAAACATTTTTTTGACGAAGATGCTAGCAAACCATGAGCTGACCTAGTCTTCTCTTCATTTGTGAAAATGTGAAAACCGTGCCCAATGCCAAGCACTGATTCAATGTCTTTTAAATTTGAGGCCAATCTCAAAATAAAAGTCAATGACCCTCTCCCATGGGTGTGTGTGTGCTCCAATGTTGTGGTTGCTGAACTGACCCAGAAGTCCATTGACTTCTTTTTCCCCCAACCTGAAAAAGTTTTGCGAGAGAATGCAAAAGTTTGTATCTTTCTTTTTCACCCATGTCTCCGAAGGCTTAGGGACTAAAACAAGACAGCAGGTCTAAATATTCAAAGAAACCCGTTGAAAAGGTATTGCTGTAAATGTTCTCTGGCCCAATGAGTGGTCCTGTTGTAGTTTAGCCTAAAACCGATGGTCATGTCATTGGTCATAATATCAATAACAACTCTGTCCACTACAGCGAGAAACTGTCCCTTGGCTATTAGTGAATGAGAACTTTGACAAATTTGTTGTTATCCTCGGAGCAAAGTACAACAACAACTTGCCCACACAAGTTGACACTGTTTTAATAGATACAAGGTTGTCAAGAGTTACTTTAAATGAAAGTAATTATTAGACATTTTTCCAAACTCTGACTGGAGAAGATGTGCACAAACACAAAACCTCAGCTGGGTCAAAGAGGCAGCAATTAGCGATTTCACAGACCATCACCTTAATTAGAATGGAGAATAGGGACACAAACAAGTGAATACACACACACACAGTGATGCCCTCACACAGATACACACATGCATAAAGACACATCACTCACACTCACACACATATGAACAGAGATGATGAACAGATGTTGGTAGGAAACACACCGGAGCGATGAATGAAACAGTGGATTATGAGAGAGAGCAGAATAAATCCGAAGAGACGGAGAGGGAGGTGTGAGCGATAAAAAAGTTTCCCACTCCAGACACAGGAAGTCAGAAAGCTAACCCACACACTAATGAGGGTCCATGTTAATTGAGGGTAGTAATTAATCAGTCCTGCTGCTAAATAATCCAATTTGAGCCTCTGTGTCAGTCTGTCATAATATTAGCTTTACAGTCACACACTTCACCCAGACTTTAGAGAAATACACAAGCGAATATATTGACCTGCAGCAACAAACGAATGCATAATTAATTCAAGAAGCAGCTATTTTGGTGATTTAGCTTCATCCTTATTTATATCACTTTGGATGTGAAATGAAACAACAATAGCTGTTACATGGACAGTATTTTATCAACCCGAAAATATTCTGATTAGAGATTCAACTTAACTTAAGAAGTGCATTTACATGCCCCAACGCATTTAATCAGAATATAACTTTTTTTGACTGGTGCAAAGTGGTTCCGCTAGAATCTGCCAGAAATATAAAAGAAGAATAATAAATTTTTCTTCCAACTTTATTGAGAACATTTAATTAATTTAATACATGGAGTAGGGCCATAAAAGAAGATTCGAAACAACTCGTTTCAAGCCTTTTGACCATCAACAATCCTCAAATCTTTTAAGGTCTCCAAATTGTACCAGCCACAGAACAATTTTGTTTTGCTACTGAAACGTCACCTGATGTTACTGTACCCCCACGTGGGGAAAACATGCGCAGAAATCAGCAGGGCTGTAGTACTCGAGTCCAGTCTTGCACTTGTCTTGGACTCGTGCCTTGTTGAACTCAGAATCGTCTTGGTCTTGGTCTCGGCTATTGAGAACTGGTCAAGTTGTTCCTGGCTGCTGATTCAGGATCAGTTGTACAGAATGTTTAGATTATTTATGTCCATCCTAACTCCTCAATAACTATATTAGCATTGGAAAGACACTAGTGCCTATTATTGTCTTGAACAGGACTCAATTTTCTCTGGACTCTTGAGTCGGATTCGATTGGACCTGGTCTTGGATTTGACTTGGACTTGATTAAGTTGGTCTTGAATACAGCCCTGCCAACCAATGTGAGAAACGATTGGATTAAGCATTTACATGGTTATTAGGCACTAATATTTTCCTATTGAATGGATTATCAAAGGTTTACACCACCCCTCTCAACCTGATTGAAAATTCCTTCCGATCGGAGTGGACCAGTCTTCGATTGAGGTCTTCACATGAGGCATTTTTATTCTGATTGAGATATCATTCTGATTATTAGTGGAATATTAGGGTCCATGTAAACCCACCTAATGTTGCAGTACAGTTACAGCAAACAAGGTTGACTAAGGCTATACTGTATGTTTCAGTCGCCTTTGCCTTATTTTAAGGTCACTGTGTGCTGTGTGTCTCCAACTTGCTGAAACCAGAGACAGTGGACAAACCAAGATCCCGCAACTCAGAGTCATTTCCTGTATCTGAGTTGCATGTGTTTAGTTACGGCCGTGCCTCTTTAGGAGACTAGAATCTGTTCTGAGTGTATTGATTCCAATGGGAGAAGTGAACATGAATTATGATGGATCCTTTCGCCCCATGGCCACCAAAGTAAATATTGGTCCCAGTTTTCACAAGAAGCCACATATCTCCTGAACATTCTGACACTAAAATGACATTTTTCAGATGGACAGATAAGGACAAAATTTACTTTGTTCGAACAGCTAAGCTAACGTCCATGATCGCCACAGATTACTCCTTTCTTTAATTTAATGCTAACTTTAATGTTTCATCCATCCAGATGACGTCTACTACACTCTCAAACCAGACCGCGCCCACTTAGGAGACATGAAGTGTGTACCATTTGTTATAAGTGGTGGTGTTGGCGGTGCCGTATCTTTATAAATATCCATTATCTTTGCTGAAACTGAGTTGGATTATGATGAATATTGTCTCCAACAATACCGGACTTATGGGACTTTCACACCGCCGCATGGTAACCTGCTGTCTCCAGTCAATTGGGCTACCTTGCACGGCAGCTGGATTCTCGCGATATCACAAGATCACACGAGAATCACGGGATCAATGATTACATGAGAATCCATCTTGTCAGGCTTCAAATAATGCATTGAAATAATGTGTCCCAATCAGCGTCCTGTGAGGAGCGACTGGGGCGTAGTTTAAGTGTGTGTGCTGGACGACTGTTCATTCAAAACAACAATGGCAGCTCCTAAAGAGGTTAGTGTAGATGTCGCAATAGCATCCATTACATCAGGGAGAGTATTTCTTCATTGAAAGAAGAGCAAAGAACAGCCCTGAAGGCTTTTCTCATTGGAAAATATGTTGGGGGTTTTTGTGCTGCCCTTTTCCAAACCGTTTCTAATGACGGCTTCTCAGATGGTTCTGTGTAACAAGGTTAATGAAGTGGTTAGCGCCCACTTGAACGTGCACAGGTTTTGCTCTGCCTTGCCAAGTTCACTGTACTGAACTTCTGGTGATAGAACCATTTTAAAAATGCTTTGCTTTTTTGGGGAATGCTCTTGCAAGTAGGGGGTTGTCAGAACAGCAACATCCAAAAATCCTTTTGGAAGAAAATGTCATGGTGAAAAAGTATTGTTATACATTCCCCTATTTTCGAATGACAACTATTATTAGAAATAGACAAGAAAGTTGGATTTGATATCCAGACTTTTAAGAATGAGAAATGAGAGCTGCTACTGGAAACTGATGTGAAACTTCTTGAAAGAAGAAGAGCTTCACTGTGCTACACTGTGTTCTTGTAACATGATGATTTAATGGGAAGTTCCAGCACTTTGGGGAACCTCCACCACATATCATACTTTTTCAAAACTGGTGTCAATGCTGGTTCATTTATGCGCCAAATCAGTAGAATATACAGCTTGCAGAACATCTGTCTTCGATGTTATTGTGACACAGAGCTGGTTATATTGTGCTGTTCTGAGACTCGTCGGGAGGCTGTGCAGCGCAATGCTAAACACCTACAGTAGAATTTAATTGGATACCAATGTGACAAAAATAACTGCCTGGAACTTTCTCAGACTGTAAAACAAATTTCCAGGGAAAATCCTCTGAGAGTCACTAATGATTCAGTTTGCACTTTGTCAAAGTTTTCAAAAAACTTTCCGATGACAATATAATAATTTGATGGCACAATTCATTTAAAGCCAGAAGATTCAGTGCATATTCAGAAGTGCAGAACACAGAGAGAGGGGCTGCTAACAAGGACACTTGTGTAGAGACACAACATTAATGATTTTTACCTTGAGCTTAACAAATTAGTACTGAATAATGAAAAACAATAAAATAAAGTGGACTTGGATACAAATGTCCAATACAGCCAACAGGGTTGTTGGTTTTTTAGGAGTGCACGGCCCTCATTTCTTTCCTTAAATATATTCTTTACTTTTACCTCAGGCTTCAACCACACCTGCATGTCATTACTTATTATTTTTCTCCCTGTGGAACCACAAACCTGTGTCACCAGCATCACTATATTTGTATGGTTGCATTCAGACCAAGAATCGCAATTAGGCGATTCGCTGCAGCGTCGTCTGGTGGTGTGGGAGTGTCACTTATGGCCCATTTATGTGATGCCCAGTTGTTTACTCTAACCCCCCAATGTAGCAAATTTTTCAGTCGGAGCGCTGTTATGATCCCGAGATTTATGACCACACTAATGCAGCTTCATTTCACAGCATCATGGAGAAAGAGAGGGAAAAAAAGAGACGAGGGACCGTGCATTGTTTTGCAGCTTTTTAATCAGCTGTTACATGGACTCCTGGGCAGATAAGTTTGTGTTTGACTGGTCATCGTACCGTGAATTCGTGTTGGGTTTCTCCATTAAACAAAATGCTAGTGTGCTTGCTCTATGGGCCCGACAGATGTGGAAGAATTTTGACCCAGATGTTTAACTTTTTTTTTACTTAATGCGTCACTAAGCAACATTCATAGGAGTGAACGGAGCCCCGCCCCCAACGTTGTATCCAGTTTTCATCATATATCCATGGTGTAAACAGGCAACTGTTGGCTCACATGGTTGCCATAAAAACTTTATAAGGTGTTAAAACGTCAATGTGTTTACAGCTTGTTCTGCTGCCCCTAAGTGGCCAAATAATCAATGAATCCCGCTTTGATGTTGCATCACAGACGATCAGAAGAAAGAGGGAGATAAAAGACAGAGCGATACCAGCAGAGAGGAAAATTGAGAGTTATGATGTAGAGTGAAAGATATTCATCATGTACATAAAACTGCTTCCGCCAGACACAAAATGCCGTTAGACGAACCCACACACTGACGAAGGTCCATGCTAATTTAAGCTCCTAATTAATGAGTCTGGCTGCTAAGAAATCCAATTTGGTCCTTTATTTCATTCTGTCATA
This sequence comes from Heterobranchus longifilis, assembly GCA_028570985.1. Classification (NCBI taxonomy): domain Eukaryota; kingdom Metazoa; phylum Chordata; class Actinopteri; order Siluriformes; family Clariidae; genus Heterobranchus; species Heterobranchus longifilis. Next base: position 3,088 of record JAOVVB010020799.1, on the reverse strand, counting down.
ATATTAGTTTTACACACACCCACACACTCACGTGGAGAAAGGAATCCACAAGGACAAGGATTTTTGGAATTACATGGGCTCATTAAGGCCACATGTACACAGGTATTTTTGGAAACAGGGCTTTTCCCTCCTTCATTCTCAAAAAAAAAAAAACTGTCCACACAAGAACTGTCCAACTGTCCAAATAAAAGCGCAAAAACACAACTGAAGCACTGTCAAGAGCAAACCAACAGAAGCGATGATATAACCCTAACCCTGAAGCCATGTTGGCCAATCAGAAGCCTGAAAGAAAGCTATTACTGGTGCATCGATCGCTCCTTAGCGCATTCTGATGCCTCTGTTCCCCAATATAGCGGAAGAGTAACTCTACATGTATGTGTAAACATGAACAAAGTCCCATTATCGAAGTTAGAACCAGCACTATTTTGGCCACGTCTTCCATTGTGCAAAATTTTGCCTCATTTGTGAAGCCAAAATTATGGTTTCTGCACGAGGTTCCGCTAATTTCCAGGTGACATAAATGTCGTTATCAGAGCGTGTATGCGTAGGCTCTCTGCGGACATCTGAGTGCCTCCAATTTGTTGTGACTTGTCCATGCAGCCACTACACTACAAGTGGTAGCGTAGCAATCTACTGTGCATGCGTGGAACGCTACCTCCTAGCAGATGGTATAAACAGCAACTATGCGCCCGTGGTGTCCACAGCTGTCCATGTACATGTCCAATTTGGAATATAATCGAGCCCTGATGCCTCACGAAGGACAAAACCAATGCATTCTCATAACAAAACACTGGGATTGGCATTACAATTACTACTTCCGGTTTTGGTACATGTCCCAGTCGTGTGATAACATTGTGATTTACGTTGTGAAAAGGGACTAATTCGGTAGGTTTAGGCTACAAAAATACTTTGTTAGGTTTAGGCAACAAAACAACTTGGTATGGTTAGTAAAAAACCACAGGGATTGGCATTAAAATCCCTACTTCCTACTTCCAGTTTAAATACGTGACTTTCGTGTGATACACACAGACTTGAACTCCGGTCTCCTGTGTGTCTTAAACCTGGGCCCTATGTCTCACAATTACGTGGTATAGGCCTATGTACAAATTAGAGTGCATTACTTTTCATAGTAATAATATGAACAGGGAATGAGGCCAACCTGAGAAAACAGTTCACTCTGACGTTACAAGCCAAAAACGTTCCTGTCTACAAGCCAACACTGAAAACAAGGTTTCTGAAAATCTTCACCTTGGCCAGAGTTTTTCAAAAGATCTTTTTTTCAGTGACCTAAAACTTAGTTTGGGTGATGAAAGGCCAAAAGCATAGAAAAAGCTATGTTTTTAAAAAAATGCCTGTGTACATGTGGCCTAATATCCAAAAAGCCAAATTTGCATTTATTCCAAAGTATTTTGGAGCAAGATTTATGTACTCCCAATGCTGTGACACGATACCACTAAATACTACAGCACAGCTGGTCTGTCGTGCTATATATCCACAAAAAAGAAAAGTTAAAAAAAGTCAATGCACAAAGGAAGCAGCACTGTAAGACCAATGAGTCCAGTTTGCTCAATGAGGAACTCACCATTTCAGAGACAATGCCCCCCCAAAAAACAACATTTATTTTGTGAGTAGAAAATAGTGATCTACTGAATTTTCTTTTATGGTTTAGCTCCACTGGGTGATTTAGTCTAATGACAGTTTTTGTTTTCATTTCAAGTGATTAAAAACAGCTGAACAGCTGGACTGTACCTTCATTACAAAGCAGATCTATTCAAAATCATTCACTCTTTTAATAGCAAGAGACTTTGGGGAGCCACTTTTAAATTTTAATTCACCATTTTCTCTTTTCTTACTTTCTTTTATTCTCTCTGTACTCTCATGTTCCACACGAATCACCACTTCTTCTGACTTTAATTAAAAATGACTGAGATGTTGCCCATCTCATAATGCTTTTAAAAGTCCCTAACAGTCGCATGTGTACAAAGCACGCACACGGCTCTCACACTCGCAACTGATGACACACTCTACAGTCTGCTGTCAACATCTGTAGAACTAGTTACATACTGTATGCATTACATTCAATATCCACATTAAAGTGCTCATAGCACGCATAACAGTACAAGGGGAATTAGCTGAAATACACAAAAAATACACAAATTAAATCATCATCATCATTGAAGGGACACACTGTCCCCTGTTGGCAGCAAGTCCCCTGTTGGTGAGTGTGTTACGACATGTGTTACAACAAGTGCACACACACACACACACACACACACACACACACACACTAAATGAAAGGCACATTGATCATAAGCTAGAATGGAATTGGTGAAATTGGCAAGGAGGGAGATTTAGGTCATGTCTACATGTATGTGGATATTTTTTAAAACTGATATTTTTCTCCTTGGTTTAAAAAACCCATTCCATCCACACGACACCACCGTGTCAATAAATATCTCTGTCCACATTAGAACACAAACGCTCGCCGGGCCAGTGGGGCAATAAAAGCCAAATCAATGACACGTCAAACAGCTTTAGCTTTGGCGGTAGCAACAAATTAAACACTAGTAAAACAATAGAAGGCAATTATTTATTTATCTTTCTGGTACAAGGTCCAAGGTGCTGTGGCAAAATTGAAATGTGACTCATGTGGACGGACGGCGAGGTGAGCACTTACTGTTAGCCGTTAGCATGCAGCTGTGCCGGCCATGGGAGGCGGCTTGCCAACACTGGGCACGTGCAAATTGAGGAGATGATTTCATCATTTTCCAAAATCTCCCGGTTAACATGTGGATGAGAGGCCACAACGGAGAGGAAAATATCCATTTACAAAAATATCCACATACATGTGGACAGGCCCTTAAAAGGCACGCACATATTTAAATATGCGCACACACATGCACAGATGTTGTGCTACACTACAGAATGATCTAGTGACAAAATGAGACAAAAGATGCAATTGGAAACCATCTTGTCAGCACTGATATTTCATTGTTGCGTGTGTGTGTGTGTGAATGAATGAATATTTTATTTTCGTGTCTGGACATTTACATGACCCATCCCTCATGGGATTATTCAGACACAATAA
>JAOVVB010020792.1:0-16144 GCA_028570985.1 Heterobranchus longifilis | reverse complement strand
ACATAAATTCACAACCCCCTCCCCCCACCCCACCCCCCACCACCACCACGTACACACATTTATAAATAGATGACTGAATCTAGCACAGCATGTGTTCTCTAAACAAGTTTACAGTTGCACTGTTAGCATCATATTGGGACTATATGGGACGATATGAAAATGCCATGTAATGATTATCCTGGCCAAAATAATTGCAATTCACGATATTATCCCGATAACCAATGAAATATGCTTAAATCTCTTAAAACACACTGGAATCACTTTACCTTGCATTTTGCTTCATCGTGACTTTTTTCTCAAAAGATGATTTATTTTTTGTCATAAAATTGTTTGTTTTTTGTCTTGAAACTTTACGACTTTTTTCTCATAAAATGATGTTTTTTTTCCCCGAAACTTTACAACTTTTTCCTCATAACATTGTGAGTTTTTTTTCTCAAAACATCACGACTTTTTTTTTCTCAAAACATTACGACTTTTTTTTCTCAAAACGTTACTCCTTTTTTCTCATAGAATTTGGGACTTTTTCTTGAAACATTACGACTTTTTTCCTCATAAAATTGTGACTTTTTCTCTTAATATTATGACTTTAAAAAAAAACAAAAAACAAATATTTTATTGCATCACAGATAGGACACTGTAGTAAACTGCAGTCAGGATATTCACAATTATCCTGATAATGTAAATTCGCCATGATCAACTTATTGTGAGTGTATTTTATCGTGTACCACAACAAAACCCATTATTGTCCCATCCCTAATTGAGACTATTAACCAAACTCATTTGTTTGTGTGTTTACAAAGGGGACAACATAGTATACTGTGTCATCTAAATAAATGTATTTGAAATGCAATAAGCTGTTAGTGGGTTGGAGAAGCCTCTGCAATTACCATGCAGCAGAAAGCAGCAGTTAAAGCATGTCAGCAGTTTAAATCATATGGGAATATAGAAAGAGCACTTGCCTGCCAAATACAGCAGCTTGTTTCTTTTTCCCCTCCCATAGAAACTGGCAGATCCAAATTATACTTTGTTGTATTTTAACACATTTTAGACTAGAGACTTGCACTATTATTTCATACCTGGGGAGGTTAAACAGGCTCACCTTAATTTTGTGGATGGACTTCCCTTCCTCCAGTCCCTGGGTCCACACCGTGATGCCCCCCTTGTTGTGGTGCATACTCCAGCCCTCCTCGCACAGACACTCCGCCTTGAAGCTGGCGAACTCCCGGTCGTCCGGGATGGTCACAGTCTGTCCAGACATGGCTTGTTACCGGGGGTGGGGTGAGGGTTAGGGGGAAGGAAGGTGGGAGAAGATAGGGGGACTAAAGAGACTCCTGGGCCCGGAGGAGACACGATGAGCCGGGGAAAAGAAGGGAAGCACAGAGCCAGCCACTCTTGTCCTCCTCTTCTGTGGGAATAACTTGTCTAATTCAATTTCCTCCTTGCAAGAAGCTTTTGTAGTCTGCACCGCGTCTTGTGATGATCCGTGTGCGTGTGCGCGTTCAGGGACAACCGCAATCCACCCCGCACAAACTAATCAAACAGAGGTGTATAATATAAGCACAGCCCCGCACAGGTGAGAGCACACAACAGTAATGCAATGGAGTGTCGAAAAAACGAGATGGATGAATGAAACGTGCCTTTTTAGTTGATCACGATAAGTTTCAGTCCTCAGAAAGCCGCTCTTCAGACAAACCATATGTTTCTGTTTCCGCTCGTCTCTCCCCGTTTGTCTGCCTTTCTCCGCGTCTCCCCTTCTTTACCTGGCTTTCCCTCTGCGTGTCTTTCTCTTTCTCTCTCTTTCTCTCTCAATTGTGTTGTTCTTCCGTGAGCTTATGTTCATTTGCAGCGGCTCTCCATCGCTGCGTCGCTGCTGTGGCAGGTGGTGGAGGAGATGCGGTGAGAAATAAGAGGAAGAGGAGGAGGAGGTGGTGGTGGACGGGGGAACAGGCAGGAGACGCAGGGACGACTACAATGGAAACGCCTCCCTGTGCTGCCTTCAGGTGCTCCTCGTAAATCTCTCAGCTGTGCCTGAAAGATATTTTGGTCGTTTAACTTCATTTGTAAAGTTACAGCTGAATGAACTCTTGCAATAAATAGCACTAAGCCTATCTATGACTGTATTTATTTGATGTAGTTCATTTTTGTCTATTTAAAAGACACAAGAGCTGCACTATTAGGCCTATACTGAAAACAGCTGAGCATTATATCAAAGACATCAAATGCCACATCTGTATAGGCCTAAGCTAATATCTTAAACGGATGGTCAAAACAGGCTTTTGTAGTCTTTGCTGTTTCACTTAATTAAAAGTGCATTACTTGTTGTTGGTCCTGGCTGTTTTCAATCACTTAATTTTTTTTATGAATGCACTTTAAAAGGGTAAGCTACTCAATTGAATTTTTAACCATTAAAAGCACTATAGGCCTAAGCATTTTCAGCCTAATCAGAAACATATTAGCATATTCTATTATAGACTGAGATTAAAAGATTTTACACACCAAGTAGGCCTGACGTTTACAGCTATTAGGCAAATTTATGTTATGTTCACATTAGTCTGGCGGGTTTACCAAACAGTGCCGGGATAAAGCCTTACTTCCTGTCCGCACAGGACGTCCGTGCATGTTCCCGTTCCCTTCGCTACGGGAAACAAACAACAGCCTCTGAGCTGTCAACCTACACACTGACAATGACAAGTTTTGAAGATTTGGATCGTGCAATAATGCAGGCCTGCTCTGTTCTTTCAGTGAATGATTGTAAAGATCTACAAATAATATGTTTACATCATTTTCGTGGAGGTGTTCCACCGAAATGCGTTTCCTTCTGACATTATTTTGCAGATGCACCGTCGGGGTGTGTCACTGCTCGGGACGATTGTGATAGGTTTAAGGAAATACAAACAGGCCAGGGACTTTTTTTTCACTATCCAGGAGTTAAAGCGCATTGAATCCAGACTTTCCCGCAGTAGCAGTGCTGTAGAGATAAGTCTGGCATTGTGAGACTACCAGGCTAGTGAAACCACATAGAGTCTAATGTGAATAACACTTAAAGCCACCTGACTAACTATAGGCTTATCTGTTATTCCCTTATACCGCTAGCTTAGTGTTGTTGACAACATTTTTGGAACATAGCTTATGCTATGTTTGCCAAGCCTATTAGGTTAATGGGAGAAAAAATAATCTTGGTTACACCAACAGTAATGTGACAGTGGTGTATGAAATTAATCCAATTAACGTTATAGCCTACTATAGGCCTAACTGATTCTTTCCAGCTGAAGGTGAAGCACAAACTTTGGAAGCAAATCTGTATTGAATGTTCAGCAACAGACTCACATTTGGTACATTTTTGAATGTGAAAAAATTGCCTGCATGTTGACCCAAGACTTGCAGATCATGTTTAGCGTGAATAACACGGACTGGTCACTTTAAACTCTCTTTTCAAGCACCAATTTATTAATGATTCTATAATAAGAAGCTGCATCTTTTTTCTGCAGCTTAAACATGCAAGCAACATCTGCATGGTTACCATATGGTTATCGTATTCATATTTCCGACAGTATTTGAACGCAACCCGCGCTATCACACCGTACACGCGCACCTTTTTTTTTTTGTTGCAAACTAGTTAGTTCCGGGGGCGCGCCTGGCTCCTGCTGGCTGACGTGTAAAGTAATTGCGAGTCTTCAGCTGTCTTTCTGTCATGCTTCTTTATGAACTGTTTGTTGCATGAGATCAGTTACAACAAGGTACAAACTCACACACTGAGAACAATGTAGCATTTACATTTCCTGTAATGCAATATCGAAGTGTTACTGTATCTGTCTCTGCGTGCCTTTCTCCATCTATTTTTCATTCAGTCTGTCGTGTCATTTTATTTGAGTGTGGAGTGTGTAAGTCCATTATCTGCCTCCTTTACTCAGTTTGATCTGTGGGTGTTCTCACGACATCTTGAGGCCCAAATAATCTGAAGTGCACCTTACATTGTCTTCAATCACACATGTAGCCGTTGTTTGTGGAAAGATATAAAACAAGGACAGGCATGCAAGTTTTTCATGTTGTAGTGGTTGATATATAGACCTACTGTAGCCAAAGTGCTGTGGCCTCACAGAGTAACCCTGTAGGTGTGATCCCTTTCTGCAAACAGACTTTACTCTCTTTGCACAGGAACAATACAGCTTTTTCATTATTTAAACTGTTTTGAATGAGCAGGGTGAATAAAATAGCTCCAAGTTTTCCATTGCTGACCCTGACCTCCTGAGACAGGCAAGTGAGAGGAGACTTTTCTCCGGCAATGCGTTTCGGCTTGTGGCCTTCATCTCAGAGTCATGAGGAGAAGAGAATTTTCTCACCGGGATAAATAGAGCATCATTGTCTTTATCAAAACATATAGGCCTACATCCCACAACTATTCAGTATGTTACAATGGTTCCCAAACTCAGGGCCCATTGGTGGAGGGTCACACATGAGCGTGGGGAAAATGTGGAGTGAAATTTAAGTGACCTTTTTTCACAGCAGACATTTTGACCTGTCAAACACAGATGTAATCAATAACATAATCAATTGTGTACATTGTCAAAGCCAGTGTGTTAGAATATATGTGCACTGTTGGCCCCTATACACAAGCTTCTTCTATAGGGTGTCGTTTTTCACTGTCTTATGATTGTACTTGTACTTTTAAATTGTTGTTTTGTGAATAAAACTGAACGGAACTGCATTACACTGATGATTCATAGAACAGAGCCATGGTTAATGGTATTAGTTCCACCTGTGACAATTCGAAATGTCTGCAGTGTAAAAGGTGAATCTGATTCATTTGGGGACGATAAAAAAACAAGAGTGCTCTGATGATTCATGTTGGTAATATTTACTCAGAAAGCAAAACAATATGTAGGCCTAAAGTGCAAAATGGACAGACCTATGAAAAGAAAAACTGGTGGTGCTCATCCAGCAAAAATGTCAGTCAAATCCAAAATATGAAGTGAGCAATAGGCCTACAGCAAAACAGAACGGTGTGGGTTTTTTTGTGACATTTCAATTTGATTAAAGTTGGTTGCTTTTGTGACTACAGTATTTTTACAGATTGATAGAAAATGGTACTCGGGCAAACTTACGAGAACCGAGCCATTGTTTTAGATTCTTGAGCGTCTCAAGACACAAATATCAGCATCACATAATCTCATTGTGGTGATAGTGAGTTTTAAAATGCTTTAGAAACATATTGACAGGCTGGTGTGGGTCTTCAGCTGTATTTGTTGGAGAGAATGGATGTATTGTTAGATGTTTACAATAGCAAACCACACACTGACATTTAGATGGGGTTGCTGGTAAAGGTGCCAGTGGATTTATGATGGCAGAGCATGATGTCCTCTATGATTCATGTCTGGTGAGCCGCAGTAAGCCTATTGCCAGCTCACACAACACACCCATCTAATAAATTGCATCCCACTCTTGTATATGTCAGAATGGTTTGGCGTGGATTGTATTTCAGTCATAAGAAGAGGACTTGTTGTTTTTTCCTTGAATACACTGCATCTTTAGTGGTAAATTACCTCATCATATGCAAGTAGGTGTAGATGAAATGCCATCAGATTTCTGAACAATCTGTCCTCGCAATTCCTGCTACTAAATTAAAGGCTCGTTCTTCATTAACTGATATAGGCTACCACTGCTTTAAAATCTTGAAGAACTTTCTGCAGAAAAACAGAAAAACTCATGTGACTGAGAATGTTAATGCAGGATGTGATCAGTCTGTCAGCAAGAACAGTACGTCGACAATTACATAGAGAGGAATATCACATTATAGTAGGGTTCAGTGCATAAACCCCTCATTACAAAGATGAACGCACATTTGAGAGTTCAGTGGTGCAAAATTAAACCATAGACACTGGTCTACAGAGGTGGAAAAAAATCCATCACCATATTCTCAACAAGTGGGGCATAGGCAGTATAGGCAGTCGCCTAGGGCGCCACCATGTGGCGCCTTGTCATCAAAAAAGAAAAAATGAAGGAAAAAGATCAAGATATGAACTTAAAAAAAAAAAGTACAATTATGGACGTCCTCTGATCTGATATTTTTTCATGTTTTAAGAAGAATATGGTAAGCAAAATAGTGTTCATTTTTACTGGTATTTAAGTCTAGATGAAAAAGCTTATAATTTTAGTCACATTTTAGTCATAGTTTTTTGTCTAGTTTTAGTCAACCAAAAGTCATTACATTTGATTCAAATCTAATGTGAAATAAGTTAGACTAAAATGACAAAATTATTGGTTTTGGCTTGATAAACTGACTGTAATGTTCAATATAATCTGATGACTAAAGGGCATTTGACACAAGACTACAAATAAATAGCTGACCAAATGAACAGAGAAAACATTATGACTAACATTGTTGACTAAAACTATGAAGGATAAAAATGACTAAAATCTGACTAAACGTATAAGCATTTTCATCTAAAGACTTAAATACCCACCAAAATTAACACTAAAGCAAAGGCACAACACTGAACTATCAGCAGCCGCATGGTTGTGTCTAGATGGTAACCCAAGATTTGTGAAAGTCTTGTGAGATGGTTGACCACAAATGGTTAAAGTTAGTATAGGCCGTCTGAAACGAGTCTCAGGAGAGTTTTCGTGAGTCTTCGCAAATTTAGGGTTACCATCTAGACACGACCCAGCGGCATCCAGAGAGGAAGAAAAAGATTGCCGTTTGTGGTGGGTGTGGGAAGGGGGGTGTCCTGAACAGATTTCGCCTAGGGCTCCAAAAAGTCTAGGGCCGGCCCTGAGTGGGCAAGTGCATGTGTGGCGTACGCCAAGAGAAGGGTACAGGCCTGAATGTTTGACCCCTACAGTGAGGGGATCCGGTGGCTCTGTTATGCTACGGGGGCCTTTTTTTTTGCTGGAATGGTTTGTGTCCACTGGGGAAGGCTCACTGCAAATCAATACAAAATTGTTCTGAGTAATCACCTTATCCTATGACGAAACATTTCTATCCTGATGGGAGTGGTTTCTTCTAGGATGACAAAGCCCCCATCCATAGGGCACGAGGGGTCACTGAATGATTTGATGAGTATGGAAATTATGTGAATCATATGCTATGGCCTTCACAATTGTCTATCTTAGTCTAAAATTGTGTTGTCATTTTCCTGATTAAATGAGAATAACCAATTTATCCAGCCATTCTCAATATTAGCTTTGAAGACATTTGATGAAGATTACATTTGCCTGCAATGGCATCTGTACTATCTTCACCAGCACTGTGATTTGATGCCATCTGGCGGTCATGATGAACTATCAAAGGACAAGTACACTGACAAAACAACTGAAGTGTCATCAAATGTAGGCTGTCAGTGCTGTTACTCTCAGAAAGGACCAGAAAATCCTGCCTTGTTCGATACAGTAAATAAACTGCTCGCAATGTGAAACCAAAGGCCAACTGTGGCATCAAAAACAGCCATGAACCAAATGCAGAACAACTATCCTGTAAATGCAGTTTAACCATGGACGACTCGATATAAGCGAACACGGAAGTATGTAACAGATACAAATCTCGCCATGAGGACATGACACAGAAGTATCCAGTAAAACAACATTTCCCAGAATGCACCGCATGTTCTGGTGACATCCACGCTGCGATGAGGTGAAACGGTTGTTTTCGTCTCGATGGTTGTAAGCAGCTGTCTAGAAATCGAGGTATCACGGCTGTTACATCGGAATTAACGCGGTGTCCTCGGCCTGTATGGCACCCGTTTCCCTCTGGAATTACTGCCAGACTGAGTGATTCATCCCCCGTTTCGTTTTCGGTGAGTTCATCGCCATGTTATCATCTATCCCCACCAGGCTGATCGCGCGAAGGTCGCGTAGCCTGTCACCGTGCAGCCGTGTGCTCCAGACTAGCGCAAGTGGCGCCACATGCCAGAGCATCCGCGAGACACCGGCAGAGACCAACCGCAACCCCATCGTGTCCACCTCCCGGGTCTCCAGGAGGGGGATTTTAGCTGAGGAGACCGCTGGCACCAGTGTGAGCCCGTCGGTGCAGTACCACCATCTCGCCCCTAGATGGCTGTCCAGCCTGGAGAACCGCCGCAGCTCGTGGGCGGCTTTGGCCAGCAGGGGGCGCAACAACAACCAGTACTGGGAGGAGAGCGGGCAGAGAGGTGGAGGTGAGGGCCGGGGGGCAGGTGGAGGAGCCGGTCGCGCAGGAGTGGCCTCTGCCGGTGTGCTGTCTGCTGCAGCCGTGGCCTTCTGCCTGAAGAAAGATTCAGATAACAAAGGTAGACTTTAACTGCCATCAGTCATTGTGTTGTCTGACCATAGACTGTATTTGTGAGTGTCACTGTGTATAGAAACTATTGGTAATTGTAACAGTGTTGAGGGCCAGCAACTTTTGCACATTTTCACAATATGCACACAAGTATCATAGTGGTTTTCATAAGAAAATATTGGGGAATTGGATTTGGCTTCAATAAACAGTTATTGGACCCAAAGAATCTGGGATATCTGTGTGATGGAGCAGATGACCTACCCCTCTAAGGTTACAGAAGAAGAAATTTGATAAGAGATCAAGAGAGATAGAGTCCTATAATGAGTTTATTAATGCAGCGATAATCTCAACTGACCTTATGGGCTGACTGATGCATAGATAACCCTAACTATCCAGACTATTAACTCCAACTGACCTATCCCTCTAGAAAGTACAGTACATGTAGATGTATAGTTATTTTAGTTGTTATGAATCCAATTGGTTAGTGTCTTTGTGTTTTTCTCTTTTTTTTAACCTTATCTTATTTTACTATTTTGTTTATTATGTTTTATGTTTTACTTAAAAAAAACAGTATTGTTAATGTGTAGTCAAGTTTTCTGTATTCGTCTTGTGTAATGTTTTCTCTGTGTTTTTGCAACAAGGTGATGCTCTTCTGGAGGCAGCAAGGACCAATAACCCTGAAGATGTGGCCAGGTAACACACACACACACACACACACACACACACACACACACACACACACACACACACACACACACACACACACACACACACGCAGTCTTAATGACATTTCACTGACTCTTCTCACAGTTCGCAATGTTTGTCCTCTTTTATCGTAAATACATATGCTTCAAGTGCGTATTTGTAGATGTTAAATAAATTACGTGTGACATTGCTATTTTTGCATTTTAATAGTCTAGTCATCATGCCAGATAAGAGCAAATACTACCTTTAATTTGTCATGATGAGGATGAAAATACTTGCAAACTATTTTGAACTGAACCTGTAATTAGGGATGCTTTGGACAAAACTCAATAATTTCCCCTGCCACTAATTTTAATATATACATTGGAGTTGCAGCTTTTTTCATCTACGCTCCTAAACTGTGGAACAGCCTTCCCAAAGAGATTAGAGAGGCAGGCTCTGCTGGTATTTTTAAACAATGCCTAAAACATATCTTTTAATAGTGCTGCACAATATGTTGTTTTTTTATTGTCATCGCGATATCAACTTGCGCAATAAACACATCACGAAAGACTGCGACATATCATAAAAAAACACTCAGGGATTTTTTTGAGTTAGTTAAGAGAAAGTATTAGTAGAAAACTGCACTTTAAATGGTAAATATCATTCTTTTTATGGTGCCTTTTGTGTTCAGTCCAATAAAAGAATGTTGGAAATAATTTCCATTTATCTTTTTTTATTCAACTATTGCATATCAAGGCATTGAGACAGTGTGATACTTTTTCAGCCTGGATTACATTTAAGTCCATTTACTTGAATAAAGAAACCATGAGTGGTTCCATCTAGAGTAAACTTTGCACTGCAGTATAATGTCAGTGTCAACCTGTAATGGGCTCTGGTTAGTAGAAAGTAGAGAGTGTGAGGTCTTTAGGCTTTTTTTTTGTCCACACTGCTGTTGTAAATTATCCACCATCGTCTGCTCTTTAGTGTTGTTCAGATCTCATGGCCTTATATAAATCACAGATCATCTGCCGAGGCCACTTTCTCGAGCAACTAGGATAATCTGCAGTTATGAAAACACACAGTTACTGTATATCACTTGTAGTTGTAGTCCCACCAATAACCACCAGGTGGAAGAAGAGGACCATCGGTGTGTGTAATCCATGGTGTAAACACAGGATGGATGTCGCACTCTAAGCTCTGTTCCAAAAGTGTGTCTTGCTTTGTTTTTCTCTCTCTGATTTGAAGCTTTTTAAAGATTTTTTTTCTCTCACATTGCTGTTGGAATTTACAGATTAAAATGCCCTCATGCTCTGAATATCTTACAATTTCCCCGCACACTCAGAGACGATCATCCAGAGCCACCCAAAAAGGATGACGTCAGCTCTTAATATTGTACTTCTTGGTCCGATCTGTTCTGCTGATAATATTGCATTACAAATCTTGAGTAACTATGACAACAGACAGAAGTGAAAACACTGTAGAATCACATGATCCTAAAATTTGGTGTGGAAGTTCTGCTTGAGACGCAGTACTAAACACAGCCTACAGTGTGCCAAGTACAGTAATATATTAGTGCAGTAAAAGTACAGACAAACACATTGCACTTTACATTGTTGGATGGTTGGATCAGTCATGCTGATCACTTCTGGGCAATAATCATGTTAATGTGTGTTAAATCAGTGCTTGTGTGTACGCAGTGTGTCGTTGGGTATTTGTATCAGTGTATATGAGTGCAGTGTACATGTGTTTATCCATGTGTGTCTCCATTTGCTGGCTTGGGTTACCTGTGCCCATGTGGCAGATGGTGTAGGTGAGACAGTCAGCAGGTCACAGATGTGTTAAGTGCTTTGGTTTAGTTTAGAGAAGTGGTAGAGTGTCAGGGTGCTGAGAGGCAGGGGAGACGATAGAGGTCTTGTTTTCACAAAGACTTTATAAAAGCAGTTGTGCTACAACTGTGGTAATTTCTACAAACAGATTCTGCATATGAACGCAGAATCTGTAGGCAAGGGACAAGATTTTGGAATCGGAAGCATTCTGGTTTCCGTTTGTAGTCCGAGTAGTATTGACGAATCACGTTTGAGCGGGGGCGGGACTTGCTTCGGTTGTACGCAGGTAAACAGTGCGTGTGGGGAGTGAAAGAGTGTGGAACGCTCGAAAAGTCGACCTAAAACACCTACAAAAATGATCAATGTTTGATAAGCGTTTGACTCATAATAAAAGGAACAAATCGCTTTCAAAGTCGGATTACTCAATTACCTTTGAAAAAACTCTCATTCTCACTGCTAGTCAGACTGTAAACAAAGAACGGCGTACAGAAGAGGACGTCTTGGCCCGGACTTCCATAGGGAGCGGAAGCGACTCAAGCGAGCTCCACCGGAAGGCCCAAAAACTCTGGTGCCCCCAGAGACTAAATCGATAAAATCGACTAAAAAAAGACGATAGCCGATGGGTTCCGAGATTGGCTAAAAGTATGGATTAATAGTTGAAATAGCTAAAATGTAAAATGTCTCAAATGTCCAGCTGCCACTCAAATGAACACATCTGAAACACGACGGGTGGCCTCAGTAAAGTTTATCTCTGCTGTGGGGGTAAAGTGTCGAAGTTTGAGAACCACGGACGTACCGTGTCCGAGTTTCCACGGAACAAAATACTAACAACTCAACACAAATATACTCACATTACTTATATCACTGATGACCTTCAAACACTCATATGGGCTGAGCTTCAGCAACATTCATGCCTGCTGGTTTCTTGCGCATGTGTGTGTTTACGGCGTGTCAACGCCTGGCCCATTTGAATTGGCACGGAGCTGGCACATAATGGAAATCTCACCATGTGACAAACCTTTCAGCCGCTTGTGAAGTGACATGTTACAGTAAAAGGAGAGATGAACTGATCATAAAAGGCACAAACACGCACAGACATCGCTTCATAACAGGTTCTGGTGCGGCGGTAATGACCGCTAATGTCTCTCTGTAGAGTAGGAGCTAAGCCCGTGAAAGCAACATGAAAGGCGACTGCTCCGGGTCTTTCTGCAGTCCCGATGCCAGGACTGAGCCACAGGCCGAGTCTGGCTGGCAGAGTAACTCTCTGCACACGTCTGCAGACTGTCTATCTGACTTCACCCATGTTCTGTACCAAACCACAATCTGAAAAGAAACAACCCCACAGCTTCTCACAGACTTCTTCTAATGTGATTTAACATGTGTACATGTTTTTATATTTTCAGTATATACAAACGGTTATAATGAGATATTCACCATATGGAAGAAGGAACACATACTCTGACAGCATGATTGATGGTATTAAAATATTATAATTCAAATAAAATAATCTTCTTTCAAGGAGATGCAAAGTTACAAGTTCTTAGTGAGCACAACCATAACACTTTACAGAGTGGAACCTCTAAATTTAGGACATATTGAATGATGAACATAAAGATTTTATGGTCAAATAGGTTTGTGTTCACGGCTGAAACATTTGAAATAATTGAAGATGCGGTTTCTTTAAAGCCCCCTCCCGAAAAAGCCCAGTCTGCTCTGATCGGTCGGTGTTTCCGCGATGCCACACTGGTGACTTCAGGGACGCAGGAGGATTTTACAGTTCTGTTGTTTCTCCATCATCTCCAACTCCAGCAGTGGCCGTGGCGTTTGGAAAAGTACAGCTGCAGGCTAACTGTTAGCTGTATATTTTTTGTTGCAGAATATTGCAAGCCCCGCTGTTTGTAATCCTTTTGAGTGTAAGACCTGGTTTTCATCAGGCGCCGAACTGTTGCGATTTGCTGCGAAGCGCAGGGGAGCTCTGCTTGCTTCCATTCGGCTCCCATGTTGAGTAGTTGTGCCGTTTACATGGCATGCGCTGCGCCACGGAGGTCGACGACCTGGGGCGATCATTTTGGAGTCTGGTCTCTTTGTTCCGCTTGCTGCGAGCGAATCTGGCATGAAAACACACTGATAATCTATTATAGACCTTGTAAACACATATTATTCATTATATAAATGATATGATTGTGATACATGATCTAATCTGCATCCTCTGCGTACCAACACTTGTGGTTTTCTTGCCTCTCTCCCTGCTGTTCTCCTGGAGTTTACCCCCCACATGATGAAATTTCATCCACTATATTTATTAGAAATAACCTAGTGTCACTACTGTTTGTGATTGTGCTTTTAAAATGACTTTATTATCCCCATATTTGTCCGTTGTGTCTGAACAGAGAGGGACACAGATGAGCCTGTGTGTGTGTGTGCTGCTCTTGGAGCAGTCAGACACACACAAACACACAACCTGTACACCTGCACACACACACAATATCAGCCCCACTTGTGGTTAGTAAACAGCAGAAGGGCAGAAACGCTTGTTGACCCGCGCTCAGAAATGCATTTCTGATGCAAACAGCCAGGCTACTGCTTGCCAGAGAATTTTCTGATTCCGTGCACTTTAGATCATTTAGCTTTAAGGTTACCTGCTGTCAAGTACCCAGCCATAGTTTGCAGTCTGCTCTACTTTTGTCATTATCTTTTATCTTAAAATATCTCCACACTGCCGACATTGCTGCTCTAACGAGAGGTGAACGTCACGTTGCAGGTACATGAGCACAGTATCAGTAATGGCAATTTAGTTATTTAATTTAAAAAGTAATACGTTAGAGTACTAGTTACTGTAACACATACTTTAGTCCCAACAGTGGTCCTAATACTTGTGTGGCATCGCTCTCAAGCTTACCCCAAACCATCACACACACACAAAGTGTCAGCCCTTTTTTTAACTACCCGTTACTGTTGCCCTGCTGTGCTCAACGTCATTTGAAATAACTAATATATCCTATAAAACCCAGCAGCAGTAGCCTGCTCAGGTTTACACAAATAATTAGCTACAGGCAGACACAATTATACACTGAGAGAAATATGATCTGCCACAGTGCATGATAGAAACCCAAGGTAATGACCTCATATTGTGGAATTTCTCTTAAGCGCTCTGTGGTAAACAACGGGACCTTTTCTTGTTTTGGAAAAAAACAAAAAAGGCTATGATCTCTGGCTTTTAAAAGGGGATTAGCAACATTATATGCAACATATCTTTCTCTAAGTCCTCTTCCTCCACCACCCTCTGCTTTAATTCCCCCTCGTTTACCTCAACCACATGCCCTAAAACATGTAGGCAGTGTGTTTTTCAGGAGCAAAAGCAGCGGGGTGATGTGTGGATTTTTAACAGGGCACAGTGCTGTGCACCTCCAGGGCCTGCGGTCCCTACTGACAGCTTTACAGGCAGCTGATTGGAGGTGCCATGCCAGCACAACAAGGGAGGCCTGCACCCACAGGGTCACACATCTACCACACATTAGCATCATGATACACTTTTTCCTGGGACGCAGCTGGACCAAATGATCTTAAAAGCTGCAATGCGATGTGCAAATTTGATCACGTTAAAATAATCGGAGCAGAATTTTGTGTTTTATGAGTTTGTGGAACTTTGCCGGAGTGTGTATGCAATCTTAAATATTCTTGGCTTGCCTACAGTTGGCGATTGAATGGTATTGGGAAGACTTTATAGCATACACAAACATTTTGTTTACCCAATGTAAAGTATTACCGTTGGAACAGAATGTTGTGGTGGGTGCAGGAAGAAATGGATAACGGCTGCGTGCATCGTCTTTTTTTTTTTAAACTAGACTGGAGCTCCACATTTTGAACGTATCGAGGTGTGATTTTAGATGTGTTTAAAACTAAAGTCTAAAAATAAGCCTAACCCATAAATTCCACAGGGCATGTCTGCGTGGCCACTCTAGTCAAGGCTTGTGATTCCACCAGACTCGCCACAGAGTCTATTTTTGACCGAAGCTGCATCAAGCAGCACAGAGCAGATCGAAGTGGGACGCAGGAAAAGGCATAGAGCATCCGGTCGATTTTCAAAATAAAACACCATGTGTAGTAGGGCTGGGTTCTGCCTACAACCTTACGATACGATACGATACGCAACACAGAATTTACTACAACAACTGTTCTAGGGATGGGACAATAATCGATTTTATCGTGGGTCACGACAGAAAACACTCACAATAAGTTGATCATGGTGAATTTCCAATATTGGGATAATTGTGATGCAATAAAAATGTTTGTTTCTTTTTTTTTTTTTAATTTGAGGAAAAGAATCATAATGTTTAGAGCCCCACAGTGTTGTCCAGAGCAACAAAATCACCCACCATGCCTCATCATGTAAATTCAACATTAAGAATAATATAACCTTTGGATTACCACCAAATACTGAGACATGAGATTAGATATGAGCCAATTATAGTGACCTGCAGTCATCTATTAATAATTTATAGAGCTTCATGAAGAGAAAGGATGAGGCTGGGTTTGTCCAGGCCCACACACAAACAGGGGAAAACAAGAGTGTTAAAGTGACTCTGCAAATCCATACAGGGCACACACACACACACACACACACACACAAACACAGAAGCACATATTGGAAAAAATAGCCATGACATCACCGTCACTTTACCTACCATTGACATGCTCCTATTTATGCACAGACGGCTGCTGCGTGCCACCAGGACATAAACACACACTTTTACGTGCCACACCCTTACACACACCCTCATACACCCTCACACACACACACACACAGTCACTCCACCCCACACACACCCATGCCACCACCTATATACCCACCCAACACCACAGACTAGTCACCATGTCTTTTCTAGAAGTGTACCCCTCCTTTCACACAACACAACACACACAAACACACACACACACACACACCTCTCAACCTGCCTGTGTGTGTGTGCGTGCGTGCATGCATGCATCTATGTAGTGGAAACTTTCATTGGTCCAGAGGTGTCACCTTCCAGACTAACGTCACACGTTTGCTCTCCTGACATTTACCGGAGGTTTCCTACATGTTTCTGGTCTTTCCCCTCCTCTCTCTTTTCTTAACACTTTCTCTTTCACTCTCTCATTCTTTCCCCCTGTTATTCTCTCTGCTCACAAGTCTTTCTTGCAATGCTTATTTTGTTTCGTTGGGTATTGATTGTCAGAAGAACCCACCAGATGTCACTGACTTTTTACCCATAGACTGTAGAAAAAGATGGACGGAGCTTCTGAGCCTGAAAAGTGAAGCTAATGCAGAAGTGCCTTAAACCTGCATTCTTTCTAATGACCAGCAGGGGGCGACTCCACTGGCTCCAAAAAGACGTCC
>JAOVVB010020768.1:0-16146 GCA_028570985.1 Heterobranchus longifilis | reverse complement strand
TCTCCATGAAGTCTATGGGAAAAAGTATTTTTGGGCACTTCCTGGGGGCCTGGTTTAAACCTCTGACAGTGTTGTAATCTATCTTCAGCCATTTGACTCTTCCACTCCAACATAACAACAAATGCATATGGTGGTGTGTTCTTTATACTATGACAGTTTTCCTAAAATTAGATTTAAAAAAAATCACAATATATCACCTGCTTACAGTACGCCAATATATTGAATCGTAACCCCTGTATCATGATGTGTATCATATCTCCAGATTCTTGCCAATCTTGCCCTAATTGCCTGGTGCATGTACAAAATGTATAACTTTTTATTTTCATGTTTTGTAATTCAAATGAAGGATAACTCTCTATAGGGCTGAAATTATTCTGAAACATTTTAAAAGCACATTGGATCAAATCAAAGTTACCGGAGAGAGTTGACATTTTTGGGGTCATCCGGCAGTAATATGCATATGTGGCTGTGTATATCTGAGCGTGTGTGTCTAATCGGTCACACTCCCGCGCCTGGGGCCAGACAGGTGGAGCTGGTGGCATGAGGCTGGTGCCCCCCCCTCCACCCTGAGGGGCCAGAAGGCCCAGCAAAGCAGGGGGCTGGAGTAGCTCCCTCTGCCAGGCACCAGAGCACTGTGGCTGGTGGTGGCAGCTGGTCCTCTGTCCCTCCCTCCCCCCCTCTCCTCCCCTGCGTGAGCGCCCCGCGGGCAGGCAACAGGAGGGGTGAGGAGGTCAAGAGGCAGGAGAGAATGGGTGGAACGGCGGCGACATGCAGGATAATCAGCTTTTATGAAGCGGAGAGGACACAGACAGAGAAGAGACGGGCAACACGGCTCTGACACAATGCAACGGACTACAAGCGGTAATGAATTAACACATTAGCGCCACGACCAGGGGCGTTCAGGAGCACTCAGCTGCTCTTAAACACAAACCCGCGCTGGCACGCTCCCTCACACACACATAAATCAGTCATAAGTCATTAAAGCAATAGCAAACACACGCACTTATTAATTACATCAGTCATTTTGTGGATGGCAAATCCCCCTGAAAGCCATTGAGTGTGATGAGAGATTAAAAATGTCTCCAGAAAAACAACTTTTACTCAGCACTCAGAATAGATAAAGACGAGAGATTAACTCTTAAAAGTACAACCCCACACACACACACACACACACACACACACACACACGCATAAAGACGAGACAATGCTATGGGAATCCTCTTGTCCAAATTCAAGCCATGTGTTCAATTATCATCAGCCCCAAATGATCCCCATTAATGCTTTAACTCTTTCTCTCACATCTCAGTCTTAGCCATCCATCCATCCGTCCTGTTTTTTTGCTCTCTGCTCTCCGTCCATCCCTATAATTCACGTCTGTGCGGTTTACTTACTTCCCTTTCTCACTCTCTTCCTCTCCATCCTCCTCTCCCTCCCTCCCTGACTCTTAACCAGCGTGAAGAGGCAGCCATGCATTCAACCATCAGACAGGCTTACATGGTCCACTCTCACACACACACACACGCACGCACGCACACACACAGAGTCTAAGCATATTGTTCCTCAAGTGTAACAAGAATGCAATGTTCATTGAAACAAATATCTACCATATCAGGGCATCTTTATGTGGTTAAATGTGCATCCTGATACTTGCAGGAAAAAAAACGCTTACATGACTGATTTGTATACAAAACTAGGGGTGGGACAAAATATCGATATGGGAATAATATCGTATCAATTCCAAAATACAATTTCTGATCTTCTGCTACATTATGAATCTCCCAGAACTCTCAGGTCGTCCGGGACCGGTCTGCTTTCTGTCCCCAGAGTCAGAACTAAACACGGAGAAGCAGCGTTTAGTTTTTATGCTCCACATATCTGGAACAAACTGCCAGAAAATTACAGGTCTGCTGAGACTCTCAGCTCTTTTAAATCAAAACTGAAGACTTTTCTGTTTGACGCTGCCTTTAATTAAATTAAATCATTATTAATCACCCACACTGCACTGTAGCTTTTTATGTGTTTTTTTTATCTATCTCAGCTTTTTTTTTAAATGTTCCATTCTTTTAAATGACTGTTTTCAACAGTTTTTTTAAATGTCCCTTTAATACTTTATGTAAAGCACTTTGAATTGCCTTATTGCTGAAATGTGCTGTATAAATAAACTTGCCTTGTCTTACTAACGCCAAATATCAATATTTTTATGAAAGCATGCAGGCACTCTAAACGGCCGTGTTCTTGCACAGTGCTTGCACTTTTATTTCAATTATTCACTTTGAAGTAGGAGTTGTCAATTTAGATCAGAAAGATTTTTGTGGGGCATAGTCAGTCGTAACCTTCCTTTCAACATTTTAACACCAGAACTGTTCTGCTTTCAGACATTTTTTGGCTATTTTACATTAGGGGGTTAAACGGCTTGCCAAGTATGTGCTGTTTCTGCCATACATGACAGAGACGCTGTTACTTATATTCCTGAACACTGAGTTGTTTTCTGTTGTCAAGACATGTCACCGGTCCATGATTTTGTATTTAATGCACCTTTAATATTTGTGTCCTGATACTGATTCTCATCTGTGTGGACATAAAAAAATTGTTAAAGTAAGTGTGTGTGTGTGTGTGTGTGTGTGTTAAAGAGGCACTAAGCTAAGACTTCATATGCACGTTGTTGTTTTCATCTCATGTTATCAAATCCTGTAAAACCAACAGCACAATGCAGTGAATAAATACATAATTCCTGCTTTTTAACTGTATTTTTTCTTTTTTAATTGCACAAATAAGTATGTAGATGATTATCTTGCAATGTAGGCCTATCGAGTATCACAGAATGGCTGTATCGTGATACCATTGTTATCATATATCGTGATAGTATCGTATCATGAGTTTCTCTGTGATTCCCACCCATATACTACAAAACCACACTGAAAGTTCGTCCGTTGCTGTTTGACTCCATGTGAAGAATAAATCAAATAATCCAACACAAAGTTTTTTTTATAATCAGCTGCTTGAAGTGCAACATTTTTTTTGCTGTCATGACTTATCTTTCCTCCAATAAAAAAAGAACCTTTTGGGATGACAGCTTTCATATTTGCTAATTAAAATCCTTTAATATCTACCACGCCATATATTTGACATTTACAGTGACATTTTACATGGTTTATCTGCTTTTTTTTTTCTTTTTTTTAAGTGTCTGGCAGATAAATTGTGTCCACAGTGCAGAGAGCAGTGGTCCAGTGACAGGATGATGATGGCCCTGACCGAGTCCCTGATGGGGGATCCCATTCCTCTCTTCTCATCCAACAATCCCACTGAGCATGTCAATATGAAACACTATCTCCCCCACACTGGGGGCCATAGGCTATCCCTCCCATTACAGACACGACAGGCTTATATTGATAGGATGAGCCTGTAAACTGCTGCATCTGTGCGTGAGAAGATGCATGGCGCGGTATGGAGAAAAGTGTAAATTAGACTAAATCAAGTCTCCCAACAGTAAAACACATTTTCTCTATATTGCACTCAACGTGAGCGTGATTTACTACAAGACTTTTGTTGTATGTGGGTTGAAGCAAAGCGGGCCGTAAAGCTTTGTTTACCCAACTTTAAAAAATCCACAGCCTTGTAAATGTTGTCAGATGGCCGCTGCCAGTGTCTTTCAGCTTAATACTACCTATATTAAATAGTTTAAATATTTCATAAGGGCGGTTTTTAGAGCGAGGGAGGGGAAATCGTTAGCTGCGGTAAAGTTTCATTAACTGGTCCCCATTTCGCTGCGAGGCAAACTCATCTCCTCTTATTGTAATAAAACAATCTCTCTCTCTCTCTGGTGCTGCTATCCACTCATCTCCCTCTCTCTACCGCCTCTCTCCTTCTCTTTTACATCATAATAATACACTACATCCCCTTTAAATGCACTATTACTTACCGCTGCCTTTTCATATTGTAACATCACGGGCACTTTAGCGACAATATAAAAGCGTGTCATTCATTATTCAGAAGCAGCCGGCCTCGTCCCCCTTTTAAAAAGTCAGGCGCGCTGCTGAAATTGATAACGGCGAGGAGACGCGCAATAAAAACGCAGCCCCCGGGTACCGAGCTGCAGCCCAGACCCCCGATTATGCAGATCAAGTGGTAATTTCTCAAACAAATCGCACTCTTTCACTCTTTTGTTGTCGTTTCTTTTTGGACTTTTGGAATCAGGGTGTCAGCTTTTATATTGCCCGTGGAAAAAAACGAGGATTGATGCGCGTCTTAATTGTTCGTGTGAGCTGCAGGCTTTTTCAGAAACACTACCTAAATATTTTGGCCTAAACGAGATAACCTCAAGGCTGCTTTGTAAAGGTTTTTTTTTTTTTTTTTTTTTTTAAGTGGACTCTTGGTATCAATTATTTTTACCTTTTCTGATGTAATCATGGAGCAATGAAATGATCCGACACTGTCTTCAACATTCAGAGCGTCAATAAATTGAGGAAGGCTGGCTGGAGGCGGGCTGCTTCTCCTGGTGGGGTTTTGGATAACCGGTGTCACGGTGGTATCCCGGTAGGTCAGAGCTAATGTGTCATAATCACTCATAATCATTGGATTACACCGGATTACTAACACCCAACATCTGCAACCAGTGGGAGCCCGTCTGCTGCCGTGTGTACAGGCAGGGACTGCAGAGGAGTCACGATAAATTCTTAATTTTCATGAAGCAGTTATTCAGTTGTGATCTAGATAAGCGTCGTCCTATGATTGTTATAAGTCAATTTAAATGTGGTTTGTTCGATTCACAAATCCGGCTATTAATTAGTACTGTTGGGGAATTATTATTGCAAATGTCATCAAGAGAAACATAAAAATGTCCACAAAGATGACAGCTATAACAGACCAATTCTCCCCCATCAAAAGCCACCGGTGAGCTCACATATGGCAGGGTGAAGAGCAGCCAACACTCAGTCTGTCCATATTGCCAAACAAACACCTCGGGCCTTGTCCCATCTCATATTGCTTCATAAGACTTTATTGTGAAGGGCGAGACGCGGAGCTTTTTTTTAAATATATTACCCACTACTGTATCTTTGCATTTCCCTGTGATTCTGTAACCTCACAAATTACAATTTAACCAATTTCATCTTCTTTTATTTTATGTTTTTTTCCCATGCAGATAAACATGAAATAAATGCATTTTAAAATAATGGATTGTGGTTATAAAAACGCTGCCAATAATAGCCATTAGCCTGCGTAAAAGTTTGCCAAGATGACAGCAAAAGCCAAATACTAAAATTGAATTATTTAAACAGTTCAGGCAGAATCAAACACATGCCCACAAAAACGATGATTAATGAACAGATCTTTTAAAAGCCTACAAATATAAACCCCATTGTCACTAAATGAATATGTTGGGCATTAGTTTGTTTAAGTACTGTAATGTGATCGCCTAAAAAGCCACCTGCCGCATCCGGACACGACGCGCATTTGTCTGTCCCTGAGACAAGTTAGTGGAAATGTGATTATCGGGTCACTTTGGGCGCCTGTTACATTGAATCTGAGCGGTTAGCAGCTTCCAGAGCCCGGACACTTTATCTGAGGTAGCCCATGGCCTTCCCTTGTCAGGTCATTTAATGTGGCACTGGCTACCAGGAACAAATAAGGCCACGCAATGCTCAATAGGAGCTGGTGATCCACTGCGGTGTTCAATTAGGCTTTTATTTTAAAGAGAGATGTGATGGGTTTCATGTGCGTAATTACGCACCGGTAAAATGACAACCCTGGCTTTATCATTTTTATTCTGTCTCAATAATGTCACACATAACATGTTTAATAAAAACTACTGAAACGGATTATTGAGTAAATGTTTAGCAAGGATTTTACTTTTTTTTTTTCTAACTAGACATCAAACCACCATGAATTATAAGATGCGAACATTTAAGGCTTTAAATCCGACGCATTGGGAATATTGGAAACACATTTAATCATTTTGGGTCTCAGCTTAAAAATCTAACATTCTGAAACAGTTAAACAGTGAACGCCACAGTGCAGGGGATGGCAAAGAAATATAAAAATAACGCTCCACATTTGATTATAAGGCGTGGACGATGTGAAGGATTTTAATGAAAAAGAAGAGAAATTCAGAGCAACATTTCTTCCTTTTGGCCTCTCCTTTATAATACATCCATGATGAATAGTCTCCAGGTTATGAAGCACTTCCTAATAGCTTTCAACCAGTTTTCGTGTAAACTTATTATTCACGCGCATTCTCCACGTGTCAAACGATACAGATTGAAGAGGTGACGCAGGCAGCGAGAGGACAAATGATGCGCACTTTGTGTCTCGCCTGAAATGTGGAAATGGGCAGAAGCATCAATTCATCAGACCCTTAGGTGTGTAAAAAGTTTTTTCCATCGGATATCATTTGTCACCAAAACTTATAAGTAAAGACATTTATGGGGGACGAGCGGAACACAGACAGATAAATGACTTGAGACGATTAAATATTAGATGTTCGTCACCAAAGACGCATGAAGGAACATTGATCTTCAGAGGTGGCTGGTGCGATTATTTTACATATGCCACATGAATTTCCATGAAGCTGTCGCGTGCTCCTTACTCTCCGTTATAATGATAAAAAACGACAACATCAAACACTGACTCACTCAGAAGGCATGGAGATGCCATATCTCGCCATATATATATAACAAGCTGACGCCCGTGGTTATGGGAAATCTTGGTTATTGTGCCAAATTGTGGGCTATACCTCCATTAACATTCAATCAGTCATTCTTGGTGCCAGCCAATGAATGGTGGGGAGGGATGGAGGAGGACGGAGCTGCTAGACTGAGCGTTTTGACGCGCTGAGAGGAGGACAGAGCGTCACATCTCTCCAAACGCCCATCAAACTTTCAGCACAGAGGACCCAGTCCTCTGAAAAGAGGCCTGTTAGAGACAACAAGGACACGCTGGATTCTGGGCAGACGGCTGGACAGCGATGGAGACATTACTGGCGATTACTTTTGGTACAGTTTGACCCCGCTGTGATCCCCCTGAAAATATCCTGTTCTGTTTTTTTTTCATCCTTTTTTTGCGACAGAGCGACGGGGATGGAGCAAGCACCAAGCGCGCCGAGCCCTCCTCCAAAACAGGCTCATCACGAGCCCATCAGCTTCGGCATCGACCAGATCCTGGGAGCCGGTACAGAGCCGGAAAACGGGCGCGCGTCTGGAAGACAAAGTGGATCCGATTTAAGCAGCGGGGACGGGTATTACAGTTTAGGAAGCCCGACCGGCGCCAGCGCGCCCTCATACACCGCGCTGTCTATCTCCCTCTCCGGTATCATGCCTCCGGTGGAGGCGTCCGGTTCTTACGGGGAGAGCAGGAGTCTGGGCAGCCGGGGAGTGATCCGGGTCCCGGCACACAGACCCATGACGGCCCCGGGACCCCCGGCCCCTGTCCAGAGCGCTGTGCCCGGGTTTGGGGGGCTGTGCTTCCCTTGGATAGGAAACAGGTTCGCCAAGGACAGAATATCAGGTAGGCCACCGGGTCCCCCTCATTAATATTTTATTATGTTTAAAATATTATAGTAACTGCTGCTGAATCATTAAAAAACACCTGTGCCAAATATTTGTAAAGGCGTTTTTTGGTTTTTGGTTTTTTTACAGCAAACTGAAATGTTTAATTATTTAAATGGATTAAAACAAAAGGAAAGCAACAACAGGATACAAGTTTTAAACAAAATGTTAATCAACAAAGGAGTATACTACATTTACAGATTGTTATTATTAAACGCCTTGTGTCATTGTTACTGACTTAACTCATGTTTTAGGAGTTGAATATTTCATTCATGTAGATAAGCAAAACAAATATGTAAAATCACACATGTGCTTTTAACGGGTTTTGTTTTTAAATAAGCAAACAGCACCAGCATTGTCTGCCATAAATTACTGCTGTATAGTGAAAATTAACTTTAAAAAAAAAATATATATATATAAAATATATTAATTGGCTAAATTGAAGATCAATAATAATAAGCCTAGAGGCTGTCAAATAATTTACTTCATAAATTATAGAGAAAAGTGAAATGGAAAAATAATGCTATCGAAAATAATAAAACTGTGATATGTTCTCTGTATTTAACAAAAAGATAAATTGAAGATGAACAGGAGGTTTTATTAAAAGGCCTATAATATAGTATGTGAAGGAAAGATAAATAGGCCAATAGGCCTGCTGTCCTCTCTGTAATTAGCAGTGCGGATAGTATCCGTTAAAACAACTTTAAAATGAGTATTCATTTATTTTTCCTAATTGCATTGTTTCCCATAGACCTACTTGGCCAGACTCATATTTCACAATAAATTTCACCTCACATATTTCACATCAGGCTTACACAGACTAAATAGGGAATTGTTGTCAAACAGGGCAGATGTGTGTGATGTATGGCCTTGAATTTCCATACAGAGTGGGGAGAGAATTAGTCTGTTTGGAGCTGTAGGAAATCTTCCACTCACCGTCTCTCTGTGTGTGTGTGTGTTTCCTGCAGCGGCGCTCGTGCCGTTCGCCGTCACGCGGCGGATAGGACACCCGTACCAGAACCGCACACCGCCCAAACGGAAAAAGCCCCGCACGTCCTTCTCCAGAGTTCAGATCTGCGAGCTGGAGAAACGTTTCCACCGGCAGAAATATCTGGCCAGCGCCGAGCGGGCCGCCCTGGCCAAGAGCCTGAAGATGACAGACGCTCAGGTGAAAACCTGGTTTCAGAACCGCAGGACCAAGTGGAGGTTAGCAGGAAATCTCACACTCAAGCCTAAAAGTTGTCTCTACTCACGTTTCATCACACTCCACCCGCAGAAACCCGCACTACACCTGTCTCCTCCCGCAAACAGTTACATCGGTTACAGCCATCCTGCTCACATATATCAAACTTTTTAGTTCTGCAGATGACCTCACGCACCACTTCCTGTCAATTGACCCGGAACCAAAAAAAACAAAAAAACAACTATAGGA
The DNA here is from genome assembly GCA_028570985.1 of Heterobranchus longifilis. Classification (NCBI taxonomy): domain Eukaryota; kingdom Metazoa; phylum Chordata; class Actinopteri; order Siluriformes; family Clariidae; genus Heterobranchus; species Heterobranchus longifilis. The sequence goes on along the minus strand of JAOVVB010020768.1, from coordinate 7,173 downwards.
TAAATTTAGATTGTATAAAAACTGTATCTTTTTTTATGCAGTATATGGATAAACAGCAATAAAATAAATAAATAAAATAAAAACAGCTTCCTAGTTTTATTATCTTTTTATTTTATTTTTCTCTCTTCTTCTTCTTCTTCTTCTTCTTCTTCTTCTTCTTCTTCTTCTTCTTCTACAATTAAGTATTAATATTAAATATTAAGTAAACATCTTTTTTTTAATCTCCAAAATGTAGTTTTTAGGCTACCAATTACTACAGCTACTATATCTTTTTCATTTTGCTAAGTCGTCATGCTTGAGACAAACGTTGACATCCTTTCATCGCTCTCTATCATTTTATTTTTAGCTATAATAAGTTATTTTCACTGCTGTTTTTTTAATTTTATTTTTATTTATTTTTTTGCAGCCTTTGGTAATATTCACACTTGTAGCGCCTTTCTTGCTGTCTTTTAATCTTACATAACCCCACTTTTTTATGTATTCATCTATCTATTTATTACGTAAATTATTAATGTTAATTATTTTTTCCTGCTGTCTTCTTTCAGGAGACAGACAGCCGAGGAGAGGGAGGCGGAGCGTCAGCAGGCCAATCGTCTGATCCTGCAGCTGCAGCAGTCCGCCCTCCAGAAGTCTCTCAGCGAATCAGCGGTGTCGGATCCTCTGTGCGCGCACAACTCCTCCCTGTATGCCCTGCAGAACCTGCAGCCCTGGGCCGAGGAGAGGGAGTAGAGACCATCGATCCCTGGGAGGATACATACATTAAAGTAGGCCTACAGGAGGACAGAGGGACTTACTTTGATCCATGCCATGGATAAAAAAATTTAAAAAAAAAAGTTGGACCAGACAAACTGAAGAATGGGTCACAGACATTTGAGTGGACGGGTGAGAAAATGGACCTGACATGATGGTGAGTGAAAGAGAAACAGAACTTTCTTGGAATAAATCTTGCAACTCTGTACTTGGGACTGTTTCAAATCCAAAAATTCACAATTCTCGTCACCCTGTGATTGTCCTCTTATGCTTATTCTGTTTATTAGAATAAGAGGGAGAAATAAATGTACCCAGAAGGAGGCAGTTACTTCTCCTCAGTGAGACATTACTGAGTGTCTCTGCTCTCAACAACCATCTCCTTATTCTGAAACAGACTTTGCAACACTGAGAAAGCATTGACTGTTTTTTTTTAGGGGAAGAACACCAGCCATAATAAAGCAAGGCCTACACCCCAACACCTATACAATAGAGTACTTTCATAAAAATGTGTCTCTGAGTTTTAAATAAATCTCCTGCTCTGTTTAATCAAAAAAATACACAAAAAGATGTCTTCACAAAAATGCAGATAAAAATGCAGGTTCAGAGATTTTATTTTATTTTTTAATTGTTCTGGTGCTCTAACTTTCTTCCGATCTCATTTATAAATGTACCCACTCCAACTCTAACCACAATCACCTGTAAATACACAGGTGTGGTGCACCAGCTTAGCCCAAGAAAAATGATGCCTAAAATGTGACATTATGGGGGAGAAATGCTTTTGTGCGCAGTAATAAAAGGAAAATAGATGTCAGTATTCGAGGGGAGAGAAGTGAAGAAAATATGAAAGAGGCTGTAAGTTGGGTAATAAAGGGAGTGATGCATGTTCAGTGATGGTGGTGACGTTTTTTCATATGCACATTATCATGCTTTATTTGGGTGTCCTTTGGGATCGAGGCACAAATGTACAACTCTTTTTGTACTTCCATTGTATATGTGTAAATAACAATATAAACTGTTCTTGTGACCCTTTTTGCTCATGCTCTTTGTGATGCACCATAAAAAATATTTTAAGGTTTTAATACACAATAATTATAAGCTATAAAAAAAAAAAGAATTATGGAGCAACAAGGTAAAAAATAGCAGACATGAATTCATTTTGTTTCTTGAAAAGTTTATTGATAAATATAATGATTTTATACAATATTTGAATACACACATTATTTCATTCGGACAGTTTGAAGCTGTCTATCTGTTTGTCTTCCTGTCTGTCAGTCTATCTGAAGTTTGGGTATGTTTGAGATGAGCTGCAGCACATCTCTGCAAGGATTTTTTTTTTATTACACTATTAGTAGCACAGTGAGTGGGCATGACAGTAAATCATTTATAAATCTGTATATATTTTTTTTTGTCCTGCTCAATCTTCAAAACGATGGCTCTTGTTCGAAACATGGCTTCCGTTCCTTCAGAATCAGTGACAAGGTCTCTCCCGTCTTACTCTCTCATCCTCTTCTATTCTTTCTCCACAATCCACACTCTCCTCCCGTCTCTCCCTCACAGTGAAAGGTTGGTCGCTCTGAGGCGACAGTTTTTAAAACAGATAGAACTGACGACGAAACTCTCCTGTCTAGCAGAAATACGGTCAGTTGAGCTGGACTGATTGTGGTGTCCACAAGATGAAGCTATACATGCTAGAAAAATGACACTAATATTTAGGCAAACAAAAAAACTATACATCAGGACAGCACACACGCGCACACGCGCACACGCACACACACACACACACTTCCCTGTGCCACTCTGCATGTTTGCCAGTAAACCTCTAAATTGACTTCTAATTTAAAGACCTCCTCCAGAGAAAATCAAGTTTTTAACCATGTTAACATATCTATATGGTGTTTTCCATACGCTACAAGACATATCATGAGCGAAATAAGCCATCGACACCATGGCTGAGAATTTCTGCCTTGAAACTGCAGTTTTTAAATATAGAAAAGTAACGCACACCAAGCGTAGCGGTGAGGTGCTGATCACTGGACGCAAACTAGAAGACGAAAAAAAGGTGTTGCACACTCTGGCTCCGTATGCATTTTTTCTTATTTATTTGATGACGTTTCGGCCCTCAGGCCTTCTTTAAGATCAGACAACAAAGGATGTTTGTTGATCTTTGTTGTCTGATCTCGGTGAAGGTCTGCGGGCCGAAAGGTCGTCAGATAAATAAGAAAAATGCACATGGAGCCAGAGTGTGCGACACCTTTTTCTTGTCTTCTTGAAACGACCAATGACGGTCTCTAAATTCCAGATTCAGACAGCCAGGTTTTCTGACATCACAAATCTAAGGAACCAATCCCGTCATCTTGTGGGCTGGGGCATTCCGTAGCGTAACTATGGTAGCGGTGGTGGGCGGGGCTTGAGGTCAGATCCAAAATTTCTCAATGAGGGAGAAGAGTAGATGTGCTTTAAAAAAAAAAAAAAATTGTGGGAAAGCCATGTTAAAGAAAATATGAATCACAGCAGAGTATTTGTACTCTGGAGGAGGACTTTAACAATGAGTGTCAGGTAGAATAATTACAGTTATATCCAATTTGACAGAAAGACAGACAGATAGAATCAGAAACACGCGGACAAGACTCGAATGATTCCACACAAATACAACAGTTAAATATCTACAGTCGAGTCGTTACGACATTGAAACACTGACCGACACCGACACACACACAGTAGGTGTTGCAAGCTGTCACGAGACGTAAGACTGCACGCTGGCTGAGGTTGAATTCAGCTCTGCAAACCGCTACAGCGTCTGAATTTAGTCTGAAAAAACGATGAGGCGGCTCTGTGAGATGCTACACCCACACCTGGGCTTCCCAAATGTACGCACTGTGTATACTGCCACCAAGTCTTTCATGGCACATATATGTTAAATATGCCAGAGGCCTCTGTCTTGCATGCTTCACAATATTGCTCACGTTTGTTGTAATGACACAGAAACTCATGATGAAAACAGCTATTATTTAATAAGCCTCTAATGCACAAAGTGTGCATTGAGTTGATCTCACTGCGCAGCTGCTTTTAGGAATTCCAGTCCTGCTTGTGACAAATTTACACGTGTCAGAAAAGTATTCGACCAAATGTTAGAGAATCAGTATTTACACAATGCCATGAAATACACACTGTCCGAGTAACAGCAATGACAAGGGAGATGGAGACGAGGTAAATGGTTACACAGAAAGGTCAAATGAAGGGTTGAAGTCCAACAGACGTTTTCCCAAAATGTTTGTTGCCATGGATTTGTTACAGCAAGATGCCTTCCACGAAGGTTTGCGGCAACCTTCCCTCACAAAGCGACAAGAACCATGTTTCGTTTGCAAGCTACGCTGTTCCTTTTCTCTTGCACGTTCACCTCTCCTTCTCTTTTTTTCTTTGTTCTATTCTCTCCTCTCGCTTTGCTTTCGTCTGTTGCGCCGTCTCCCTCTGCTTTGTTGTCTAGATGACATTTTCAAAGAGCTGTAGAGACCTCATGATGTTTTCATCCTGTGAAAAGAAAGACGGAAAAAAATTAAGAAGCTGAGTGTGAGGAGAAATTCATCCAGCAATCACCATTTAATTCAGTTTAATGGCCACTAGGGGGCAGTAAAAGCCTGTGAAATGTTGGTCAGTGATCTCTCTGCAGACACACAAACACATTGAGATAAAAAGGTAGCAAAGGCCATAATTAATAGCCAGTATAGTGAGAGGAGGAAGATAAGCAAAGAATCTGAGAAACTTTTTGGAAATAGGAAGTAAAATACTTTGACTTTTTGTGCTACATTAGGCCATTTTCACAGCAGACATTTTGTCACAATAGGTAAAGCACAGGTGCAGGGGCGCACCGTCAGGAGAGGCAGCCCAGGCAAATTCTTGCCCCCCCCCCCCCCAAAAAAAAAAAAATTGTGAAAAGGGGCCCCCGATGGCCACTCATATTGGCACATTCTGCAATGACATCTATAAAACCCCTTAAACAGCCAATAAAGGCACTACAGTGCACAGCCGCTGCCCAGATGTACGTGTGCATGGTGCTATTTATTGCTTTTTAATATAATGTTTTTTAATAATACGACATTTGATCAAGCAAAATTGACCAAATGCATTTATTGACTGAATTGTATTTTTACGGGGGCCTCGATGGGCTTCTTTGCTTGGGACCCCCCCAAAGTTTAGGATCGCCACTGCACATGTTACTAATAATATTAACGACGGCTCTGTTCTATAAATGGAATTCAACCACCTTTCATTTTGTTATTTACACCTGTGCTTTCCCTACGGTGACATGTCGAAATGTCTTGAGTGAAACAGGTTTATATTACAGAGCTACAGGGATCCTCAGGATTATGTAAGTGGAAAAAAAGAAAAGAGTACCTCTTGACAAGAGAGGATGAATTCATCCAGAGTGACCACACCGTCTCTGTTTTTGTCCATTTTCTGTGGAGAGAAACACACATACTGTCAATCTATTTGTCAAACGTGTGTCAGGGAAGATATGAAATAAATAGATGCTCTACTAAAATAAGTAGCCTATAGGGTTGGGTATCGTTTGAATTTTTATTTTTTCATATATTTTTTTTTATTGTTTTTTTAACAAACACAAACAACATTTACACAAATATATACATGTGTATGTATGTATATATATATATATATATATATATATATATATAAACAAAACAGATAAATCCCACCCCAAATCAACAGATGCTGCAGTATAAAATAATTAAATTGAAAAATAGAAGAAAAAATAAATAAATAAAAATATACATACATACATACATACATACATACATTGTACATGAATGTGACAGGATATAAATGAATAGTTCATGTAAGTGAAACAATCAGCCATTGCCTTCCAAGGAATAATGAGTTAGTGTCTCTCTAGGAACGAATGCAAGGGTTTCCAGAGTCTCCAGGATTTGTCTGAATTGTTATTGAGATCATGAGTCAGTTTTTCCAGAGGGAGAAGATCAGATATCTGTGATACCCACATGCTGACCATGGGGACCTGCGGGGCGGACCAGAGCAGCAAGATACACTTTTTGGCCAGAAATAGAAGAATCGTCAGGAGAGATTTAGTGTCTTTAGTTGGATTTGATTCTAATCGGTTCTCATTTTTTAGCAGGTACCCGGTTTTTCTATTTTCTATCGGTTCTAGGTTTTCGGTTCTTTTCTTATAGCCTATTCTGTGAGATCACTGTCGTCATGTCATTTTGGCAACTTCTCTGTTACTCAGTTCTCTACTGCAGAAAAATCACAGCACTATGAATCAGTGTGTCCAGCACCAAGACGTCTTTTTCTTGGATTTTTCTTTTAGTTTGTTTCCACTCTTTTATTTGCTCTTAAGCCATGGTGGACATCGCTGCTCATGCTAACTACACCGTTCTTCTTCTGCTGTTGCTGCTTCTGGAAATGTAAAAGTAAGTGTTTGACTGATGCATCCTTGTTTGGTTAATCATGCATAATTGTGTTGTTGTGTTTTTATTAGACTTAAATAAAGGACTCAGATGTTGTTGTTACCTGAAAGAAGGCATCCACATGCTGTTTGGGGGCGTCGTTTTTCAAGACAGGGTAAGTGTACTTCCCCATCATGTCGTATATCGCCCTGACGATGTCTGTCATCTCCTATGAAACACACACGCACACACGCACGCACATACACACACACACACACACACACACAGACACACACATACACACACGCACGCACGAGACGTGAAGTGTGAGATTAACCTAAACATACAACCACAGTGTGCATGTAATAATAATAATAATAAACTATTTATAGAGCACTTTTCATCCAAGCGATGGAGCTCAAAGTGCTTTATAATAAAATGCCACACATTAAAACAAGGACACATAGACAATTAAATTAGACAATTAAAAGACAGGAAATGATCAAATATATAAGTGAAAGTAAAAAACAGAGACCATTAAGAATAATAAAAATGAGAGAATTAGTAGAAAATAATAAGAATGACATGAATTAAAAGCCAAGTAAAATGAATAGGTTTTCAGCTGCCATTTAAAAATGTTCACAGATAACCAATACAACCAGTGGTGGAATGTAACAAAGTACATTTACTCAAGTACTGTACTTAAGTACAAATTTGAGGTACTTGTTTCACAAAGTATATATCATGCTTCCTTTACATATTTTAACAACATACATCACAAGGACATAAAAAGGAAAAAAGGACAAAAAGGTATAAAAAATATATATAAATACAGGACACATGAAACAGGAAAGTAAACAGTAAATAAATAAAACTAATTTGAGGTACTTGTACTTTACTTGAGTATTTTCCCTCCCTACCACTTTATATTTCTACTCTACTACTATTCAGGGGGCAATACTGTACTTTTTACTCCACTACAAATATTTGACAGCTTTAGTTA
>JAOVVB010020761.1:0-31123 GCA_028570985.1 Heterobranchus longifilis | reverse complement strand
TTGTGAATTTTGTGAATTTGAGGGGGAAAATCAAGGCCTATATATTTTGAGCAATAATATAAATTGAAGTGCTTTTGATATTTTTTACTTACAGGAAAACTTCACCTCCAAAATGACCAATTGTATATCTATTAGTCAAAAACTTTGTTTTTGTTGCATGTCTCCATGGTGAACAAAGAATCCAAAAACCACTATGACTACTATTACTACTTCTACTACTACTACTACTACTACTACTACTACTACTACTACTACTACTACAACGCTATTTGCTATGTACTTGTCGGACGAGTAGTGCGTCTGCACAAGCATAAGACTGTGTACGTGGTAAATGGTGTTGTAAATAGTAATGGTTTAGCGTAAATGCATGTGTTTGGGAAGTACTGAGCATACAAGTGGATAAGTGAGACTTGGATTATACTGCATGAGTTGTGTGAGAGTTTGTAAATGGATGTTTTGTAATAGTTTTGCTTTTGTTAAACGCAGCCCCCTATTACTTCAATTCATCAAGAGTTTTGACAAAAACAGTTTTCTTCAAGAATTCACTGTAACACTCAGTGAGTAATTGATCATTTTGGGCGTGAAGTATTCCTCACATGTTAGAAAATAGGCTATTTTCTGCTGTCTGCATGTGTGTCTCCTGCAGCTGCGTCATTGTTGCACGCCAGCCTGCTAGTTAAGTTCTCATAATATAAAATATATAAATTATAATAGTGTTTAATCCTTGTCTCTAACTATGCCATGTTGGGTCCTTGTATTTGAGGGAATTGGGCCCAGAAAGTCCTTGAAAAGTCCTTGAATTTGATGTGTAAGAAGGTGTGGGAACCCAACAATATAATAGCATATGCCCCCTGTGAGACACAAATATAAAATCAATAAAATGTTTGCACTGCAAAATAATAATCGATTATTATTACATGTCATGCCTCATTTATTGGAAAATGAACTACGGTCCCTGCTTTCTTATTTTCTTGCACCTTGAATGAAGCTTTTCTTAAACAATGTAACAGCATGCTGCAGCTTAATTTCACTGCGTCCCCTGGCACTTAGTGAACTTACTTAATTGTTAATTACTTAAAGCACAGTTTGCATCCCTATAAAGCAAATGCACGGTTGCTTTGTGTTGTTAATTGCAGCATTACAGAATGATAGAGATGAAAAGAATAGCTTTGAATCAAAAGAAAAAAAATAATTTACTGTAATGCACTCAGTGCCAAGGAAGAAATCCTGACCTCTAGAAATGTGTGGCTGCTAATACAAAACAAACATCTTGTCATTTTTCATTCTTGGATGGATATTTCGTTTTATTTAATCAAGTTATAATTAAAAAGATAACACCCAAGAGACACTGATAGGGTGCGTGTGCAGGAAGAAGCTACTCGATCTATCACTCTCTCACTCTCTTTATCTCTCCCTTATTCTCTCTTTTTTTTTCCAGAGCACATTTAAGTTCAAGTCAGAGAGTGATATCCATTTAGCAGAGCATCACAAGCAGGTGTTGTATGACGCTAAGCTGGCCAGCTCCATCGCCTTCACCTATAACGCCAAGGCCACTGACGCGCAGCTCTGCCTGGAGTCTTCGCCTAAAGAAAATGCCTCCATCTTTGTGCACTCACCGCACGCCCTTATGCTACAGGTCAGTCGCTTTACTCAAAGCCATCTTTAACTCTGCCTCACTATTCGAGATATTGAGTCACGTCTGTCTCACTCATTTTAAAATGCCATTTCAAAGGTTTTATTGTTGCATATCCTCCTCACAGGATGTAAAAGCCACAGTGACTCACTCCATCCACAGTGCCATCCATTCCATCGGTGGGATCCAGGTGCTCTTCCCGCTCTTCGCTCAGCTGGACTACCTTCAGCTGAACGACAGCCAGGTGGAACCCACTGTATGGTAAGAAGAAGAAATGTTGTTACTCTACAAGATAATTTCACTTTTGGGAAATCTGAGTTGATGCCTTTGAAATTATACACATCAAATTGTAAGTGACAAATGCTCAGTTTGGAGTTAATGTGAATTTGATGACTATTTGATCCTTAAGGGTCCCATATTGTGAAATGTGAGATTGCCATTCCTTTTTGATTATAAAGCAGGTTCTTGTTGCTGTGTGAATACTGTGAAAGTATTAAAGCTCCCAATCAACACAGAGAAATGCACACGGCCCGTTTTCAGAAACTGTGCCTTAAAACGAGCCGTCAGGACTTCTGTGATGTTGTGATGTCACAACTATACTATATATAGGTAGAAAGTGCTGCTACAGTGCCGTTACAGTCATTCCCCGGCTGCAGTGACGGTGCAGAGATGCAGAGAGCGCAGATGCGGAAGACCCGAAAACACTGACCAGTCAGAGCAGACTGGGCTTTTTCGGGGGGACTGGGGTTTAAATAATATGTTTTTGAACAGTAAAGCATATAAATATTTGCTATGTGTTCTAGTAGAAACCCAAAATACAAGTATGAACCTGAAAATGAGCATAATATGTGACCTTTAAATCCTGAACCCTTTGACACTTACATGTGAGGCTGTGTTTGTGACTGATGGAGAGAAAAAGGGGAGAATTTTGTATAGATATTAGGGCTGTCAAAATAACATGTTAATTTCGATTAATTAATTACAGAAACAATAATGCCTCACAAAAACAATAACACAGATTAACGCAGAGGCTGCAGCCTCTGCAGTGTTTGAGTCACAGAGTCAGGGTGACACTTTTCTAAACTCCTCACAGACAACGCTGGCTGCAATGTAATATAATATAACGTTAATGACGAGCTGAAAACTGATTAAGCTGAAAAGGTTAGGAGGGGAGAGGGAGGGGTTTTATTTTGTGTGGTGTGTAAAATGCTCCACATTAATAACTAAATGGTGTAAGTAAATAACTATGTTGAAATTGAGAAGTTTGGACTTATTTTTTACTGCCGAAATTACACTTTTTACAGGGACATGTCATAATTTCAGTCTAATTTAAGGCATTCATTTTTAAGGATTCTGTTATCCTACAGTATTGGAAAAAAACATGAATATATAAATCCCAAAATTGAATTGAATTGAATACTTACCAAACAAACAATAGTGAATAGTCAGGTCCAGCCCTAATGTCTCATCTACGAAAATCTATTTGAATTTTTTTAAATGCATCGCATGGCAAATATTGATATGTGTGATTAATTTAGATGAATTAATCACAAAGCCTGTAATTAATTATATTATTTTTTTTAATCATTTGACAGCAGTAATAAATATATATTCATCTGTATTATCAGCCTAATGGAAGTGGGAACAGAGCAATTAATAATTTGGATGTCATAGACTGTTAATTATTACCACTATTTGCGTGGTGTTGAGGTTACAGGCAGTAAAATCAGAGCGCAGGATGTGATATCGTGGTGATAAACTGTCAAAATCCAGAAATAGAGTAGGTGTCTGTTGAACTAACAATATGATGGTACGAGTGTTACTGTATTAAATCAAGTTCTTATTTCTGCATGATATACTGTATTCTGTTCTTGTGTGTATTGGTCAACATACACACTGATACCAATATATCTGTAATAAACTATTGCCGCCTGCTTATAATACGAGCCGTGGTGGAGCTGGAGTGCAGTTTTCATTATAATCTCGACTCTGGTTCAGACGCTTCTCATCGTCGTCATCCTGAACTCGTCGGTCCAAAGCTTCCCCGCTGTACCCGGGATGGAGTCTGAGCTCTGCTCTAATCCTGTGTTAGTTCAGCGACAGCGGTACCAGATAGACGCGGGAGTGGCCACACAGCAGCACAAACCCCTGATGCCTCTGCAGTTTCCTCTCATCTCTGCTCTCTGTTCCTCTTTCTCTGTCGCCTGCATGTCGAGGGTCTTTCCCTCGCAGTGTGTCACTCTCCCCAACGCTTGCTTTGTCCTTGTCTTGGCTTTTAGATTGACTCCTTCTAAAGCCTGCAGAGCAGAGGAGTTCAAAGCTTCTGCAACAATTAACTCTCTATCTTTAATGCCCGTGGATCTGCCGAGGCTGTTCTCTACGGCACCCTGGAGTAGTGATTTCAGAAAACGTTGCTTTTAACAAACATCTAATCTTGCGTTACTCTGTGCCACGTTGAATTCCAAACAGCGGTGATATAACCTCAGTCACTACCGCTCTGCCAGGCTGTAAGGAAGCTGTGCTTGCAGTAAAGGATCAGAGGCTAAACTGAGAGCACACCGAGTTGACCGTCACCCACTTCTGTTTCCCTGTTTCCCCCTTGACTCAATTATAGCGAAGTTGTAGCAGCAGTGAGAAAGGAGCAACTGCAAACTGACAACAGACAAACAGACACAGAGCAGAGCGAAGGTCACATTCGATCGTATGAGTTTGTTTTAGGGCTGCGCAATGTGGCAAAATCTTCTCCCTGATATAGGTCATTCCATATCTCGACATATATATATATATCATGATATAGCATGTTTTCTAATAATTCAATAAATAAATAGTCTATATCTTGGTTCCCACAGGTTCTTGAAATCCTTTAAAGTTTGTGAATTTGAGGGGGGAAATCAGTGCTTGAATTTATATGTTTTGTGCAAGAATAGAAATGGAAGTTCAGTGTTCACACATTTAAGCCTCTCTCTCTTAATTGTTGTCTGTGAGCTTCTGTAAAGCCTGCTAGTTCTCATTATGACAATTCTCAGTGTTGTAACAGTAATTAACCTTGATCCGTGTCTCAAACTGTGCCTTTGTTGGGTCCTTTAATTTGAGGAAATTGGCCCTGGAAAGTCCTTGAAAAGTCCTTGAATTTGATGTTTAAGAAGGTGTGAAAACCCTGCTATATGAAATAAACAAGTGATAAAGCCTATTTTTGTATACTCTATGGTTCGCTCCAGCTTTGCTCCCATGTGCAAGGATCAGACAGTAAAGCATTTTTTTTTTTTTTACATTGTGATAGAAACAATACAGAAACATATATATTGTCATCATGTTTATATGGTTTTGGCCATACATATTGTCTTATTGCCCAGCCCTAGTTTGTATGCATGCAGTGTATGTGCAGAATCTATGGGCCAGCCTGCACAGGAGTGATTGTGTCCTTGTGATTGTTGCGCCAGAGTGGTGGCCACTAGAGGATGTGAGGGAAAGCCGATTAAGAAGTGTCACCGAGCACCACTGTCACTCAGCCAAAGGCTTCAACTGAAAAGCCCTCCAACAAAGAAAAAAATCGACTTCAGTACACTGCCTTGCCCCCATGAACCCCTTTGCGCCACCTACACACCCACCACATACACCCCCCCGTTACAACTCGCCCCCCAGAGCGCGCTCTGTCCCCAGCGAGTCCCGGCTTTCTTCTTGAAGAGTGATGAAAGTAGTGAGCCAGAGTTCCCAGCTGATTGCTGAAAATGACCTTGTTTTTTCCCCTCTGTGCCACTGTCTCCTCATGCTGCTGCAGTTTGTAGAATAACTCCTTCACCACCTGATGAGTGAGAGTGAATAGATGGCTATTTCATCCCGGTGTGACATGTTATGTCTTGTTGTTTTACAGTGCCACTCTCCTGGCCTTCCTGGTTGAGCTGCTCAAGAGCTCTGTGGCCATGCAGGAGCAGATGCTGGGAGGAAAGGGCTTTTTGGTGATTGGATACCTGCTGGAGAAGGTATGGTGGAGCCTCCATAACACTTTGCAATTATTTCCTAACCTCAGTGACACGTCAGCTCTCAGGAACTTGCCTTTTCTAAATTAACCAATTCTACCGCGCCCATACAGATATCATCTTGTTTAGATTTTTGTTCTCAGGACAACATTTACTAGAGATCCCAACACATTTTTTTAATTTAAGGGAAATCAAAGCCTTGAAAGTTTTTGAAAATAGACATAATTAGATATGGGTCATTGAAAGTGCTTGCATTTATATTTTTTATGCAAGAATAGAAATTGAAGTTTTTTTTACATATTTCCTCCTGGATTATGTTTGTTTTAGGTTTTTTAAAAATATTTTTAGGGGTGAAGGCAGACAGGAAAGGTGTGAGAGGGGACGGCATGCAGCAAAGGGCTGCTGCAGCGAGGACTTTAGCCTCTGTATATGGGGCGCACACTACCACTGAGCCACCAGCACACGCCATTACTTTTGTTTTTTAATTATTACAAAAACATCCGAACGTGGAAGTCCCCCGTGAGGAGGAGGTCGGGGTGGATGGATGGATCACAGAAACACAGACTTTCACCCAGTAGACTGCATTTTGTATCTCCTGTGAAATAAAAAATCTACATTGTTATCTAACGAAAGTAGTGATTTATATTTTCTTATGTAACAAAGCTACTTATTTTAACCCAAACAACGATCTTTTCCTAAACCTAACCAAGTAGTTTTGCATCGATTCACAATGTTAATGAGGTGTTTAAAACAGCGACTGTAATCCTGGAGGAAAAAAATGTTTCCCTCAAAAAGTAATAGAGAATGCAGTTAGGTTGTATGGGAACGTCATTTTGTAGGAGACAGGGTCTCTTGCAGTTGCGTCATTGTTTCACACGCCAGCCTGCTAGTTGTCATTATCTAACAGTAATGAACCTTGATCTGTGTCTCTAACTATACTGTGTTGGGTCTTTGAATTTATTGGGAATTGAGCCTGGAAAGTCATTGAATGCGATGTTTAAGAAGGTGTGGGAACCCTGTTTCTAAATAAATACATTCTACCGCACCCATACAGATACTGTCGAGACAACAATATACTAGAGATCTCAATACATGGAGACCAATAGTCTGGGAACAGGCAGACTCATCACACCATCATTTCTACTCACTTTGAAAAATGAACATGTCCAATTCTTTATTTCCTTCTTGAGTGAAATGATGAATGGGAAATGATACAGTGATGTGCAGAGTTTTAACAAGTGAAAAGCCCATCTGCTTTTGAAACTTCTTTCACCCTCCCCACTATCAAGGTGCACTGTGTCTTGTCTGCACTCTCCCAGCCCTGTCAACAGTCTGATCTTGCATCGCCTGTAGCAGAGTCCTGGATGTGTCTTTGAACTCAACAGAGCTAGAGGAGGAACACCACAAGACTACTTCTCCTCCTCTTCCCCCCCATGGTTCCTCTCTTTCCGCATCAATCTTTATTTACCCATTTTGTGATGCAGATCTAGCAGCTTGCCGGCCTCCCCAGAGTGTTGGCTCTTTTAGAGTACTGAGAAATGACTCCACTTTGTCACTCAGTGACTTGCCTGCCTGCTGGCTTCAGCTGCTGTTAACTAACAGTCAGGCAGAGTCGGCAGACTCGGCACCTGAGAGCTGCGTTTTTTTTCAGGTTTTTTTTTTCTTGCTGCCTTCCCGCTGCCAGGTTTCACACTTCCACATATCTCACCATCTGTTCGTGATCTGTTTATGCCACACCTTCCTTTCTCCCCGTGTCTTCATCCCCCCCCCTCTCCTGCCCTCTCCAAGTCCCCACCTGGGCAGAGACCAGGTGCCGGACAGGAGCGGTAACCATATTCATCAAAGTGAAATTCTAAGCAAAGTCAAGCTTCTACCACTTGGCCTAATTTTGTTTAAACATTTTTTTTAGATTCTCTAATTTGACAAAACTGCTAAGTAGATCAGTTCATCACATATGCTAACATGCTAACCTGCTGCTACAGGATATAAGTAGAGCACCCAAACCCAAGTCATCCATCACCTGAGCCTCCGTACAAGGAGCTAAATTATTTCAGCTGTTGCTTTTTTCATAATACTTTTAATGCATTAACCAAAATGCATGCAACATTTAATAAATGAATACATTAATAAATAACAGTACGCCTGTTGAAAACAGGGTTTTCCACACATCTCTATTCTATACTATCAAAATTCTTAAATACTTGATACTTTTTTAAAAGCAATCTTTATTTTAGATATTTTGTTTCTTTTATTATTCAGTTGAGGGGGGGGGGGTGTTGGGATTAGAACGAGGGAAGAGTACCTGTTTATTGCAAATCTTGGGCTGGATTGAAATGTTATTTTACAGGTCTATCTTTGGGGTAGATCTTATTCCATTTTTATGTGATCTCTGATTGTAAAGGTTAATGTTTCCATATCCAAGATGTGTTCTTTTGTTGATGGCCATGAATTTAGTTTTGGAGGATTTGGCTGTTTCCATGTCCTTGTCACCTGCTTCATGGACCGTCACACGCAGTATGTTAAAAAAAAGATGCATACCAGCTGATTTTATCTTTCTTAATACTTAGTACTTAAAGACCAACTTTAATGTCAAATTAGAAACTGAAGAATTGAAAACTGCAAACTTAAATGGTGAGTCATATGAGGCTGCATGACTTTTCTCTGTTGCTCACCACCTCTATAATTTACAAATGCTTCTACCTGTCATTCAACCCAAAATGACCCACGTTTGTGACAGCTTTTTGTGACAGAGTGACTTTTTTTTGGTGACATTTAGGTGTTTTCTACTGCAAAGAGACATTTGATGAAGAGTTACAGGATGTTGCTCTCCACAATGCAGTCCATATCAGGATATATACACACTTACAGCAGAATAGGATTATTATTATTATTATTATTATCATTCTAATTATTAAACATGACTTTGTGCTTCTTCCTACAGTCATCCCGTGCACACATCACCAGAGCTGTATTAGAGCAGTTCCTCTCCTTTGCAAAGTATCTGGACGGTCTGACACACGGAGCACCGCTGCTGAAGCAGCTGTGTGACCACATCCTGTTCAACGCTGCCATCTGGATCCACACCCCCGCCAAGGTGAGCTCCTGCAGGTAACTCCGCCCCTGCAGGGACAGGTGTGAGCTCAAGAGGATGCATATCAGGAGCTTTCAATCACAGAAGGCTTCAGGAATCCTTCGGATCATCATTGCTTCTGTAAAAACAAGAACTGAAACACGTGCAGTGTCATTGCTCGTCTCTGGCGATATAATAACATATAGTAGTTCCTCTTTTATGAATTTTAACATCAGTAGAAAATAGTAAATGTGATTTTCATTCAGATATCTTGAGCTGAGAGGTCAGGGGACCCCTCTGAAAAAGGAGGTCTACCCCCTTGGCGGCGCTTCTGAACTCGTGCTTATGTTTCAAAGGAAATATATAATATAATAGAAACGTTGCATGTGAAGTATTTACCACACTGGTGTGAGATTCCCCTGCATGGCACAGAGTGTGTCAAAGTAGTGAGAGTAGTGAAATATGATTGCAGATGGAAAAAATGATCTACCCATATTTTTCTGATACGGCAACTCATATTAATGAGCCAAATGTTGACTCAGTTTAGTTGTCAAATTAAAGAATATTATGCCGTTTCACTTTCACCCCATGACAGTTTGTATTTACATTGACCATACCAAGTGTCTGAGGATATATTCTCACATTTATAAGACATTACATGGTTCATCACTTGCTCCCACTTTCCTGTCTTCAACCTAACCAAGTTTTTGAAAATGTTCCAGAGTTTTTTCCCCCTCCTTTTAAATAATGACCCATGAAAAAACGGGATGAGGTATATCAAAGGAGCTGAGTTTGTGTGGCAAATACATTTGCCTCAGGAATGCTGCTGGTGGGCCACGCCATGAATAAATAAAAAGAGGAAATAAATACTAACGTGTCTGGAGGCTTGCCTGCGACACTTCTCCAAAATAGAGCATAGAGAAAGAGGGAGGAAAAATGAGAGAAACATCGAGGTAATGAAGTGAGTTAGAACACTTTTAGCTACACAGAAAGCTACACTGGCTCTTTCCCTTCAAACATGCCACAAATTCCACATTTCCTCTGTCCCTATCCTCAAGCTGCACGGGGCGCAGAGAGCCAGCTGTGTGAATGATGTTAGCATGCAATATGCATTAATCACATGCTCCCACTGACCTTGTCCGAGTAGACAAATAAGATTTTGTAAGTGCATTTTACTTTTCTGTTCTTGTGGAAATTACATTACCGACAGCATGGTGTTCACTTATCTCCAGTGTTTAATTTCAGTAGCCTCAAACCATATCACATCATGCTCACATCGTAACCGCACGGCCGTCTTTCATGATGACTCACATTTGACTCGTTAATATCCTATAATTTATGACATATGGGAAAAAGCCCTCAGTATTTATAGCTGGGATGGCTGTGGTGGGATTAAGGATTCATGTCAGGTCTGTTGCTAATTACAGAGGACATGCTAATCTTCACTGAGCAGAGCGGAGCTGAGACAATTATGAAATTGAGTAATATTGGGTCAGTGACCCTCCCTACCATACACCTGCAAGGATAATAGGCTCAGCTGGTGCAATCTTCCTCAGTAAAATGTCTTGGTTAGTCTAAAAGGTATAAGGTTCAGGGGATTCATGATACTGTGCACTTAATAACATGAATACATGTATGTGTGTGTTCCCACTCCAGGTACAGCTGTCTCTGTACACATACCTCTCTGCTGAGTTCATTGGCACGGCAACCATCTACAACACGATTCGTCGAGTGGGCACGGTGCTTCAGCTCATGCATACGCTAAAGTACTACCACTGGGCCGTCAACCCTGCAGACAGCAGCGGCATCGCGCCAAAGGGGCTCGGTGAGCATATTTACCATTTTGGATTCTTTTCAGCAAAAGTCAAGCTAAGTTTGTTTTCTTTCTTTTTGCCGTGGAATATGATTTGATTTGGGTTTTTGTTTATATAAACTGTTTCCCATCCATCCTAAGGCTCATCTGAGTGAGGCTCAGTGTTTTGGAAAGGAAATCATTGGGAGGGAACCAATCACAATCATTGTGTGCAGTCACAAGCCTGCTATCAAAGTGTCCTGAAATGGCAGCAGCGCCCCCACATTTGAAATGACTCATCTCCACATGGAAGCGCTTGCCTGTCAGCTGTTAGGATCGTGGCCATCACTGGAGATGACAGTGAGGCAGACACGCCACATCAATACTGTCATCCTGCTAGGGTGCTTGGTGTGGGTGTCAGGCCTCTGAAACCTGGGCCAGTTGTATGACTGGCATCCTCTCTCTATGAAACAACAGTACGTCTCAAAGCAGGCTGTGCTGGAAGGGAAGGTGTCCTTGAACTGTCATTTCCTTTTTGCTCTCCATTATTCTTTTCTAGAACTAATGCTGCGTTCCAAATTGCATACTTTTTCTCTTTTTCTTTTTGGTACGTACTGCAGCTGCCCTTACAAAGTACATACTGTTCAATTCAATTTTATTTATAGTGTCCTATCATAACAATTCTCAGGACACTTTTCATATAGAGCAGGACTACAACAGGCTCAATGATTTTCAAAGTCAATGATTTTCAAATCCAGACATCTCCCACGAGTAAGCATTACAATGCAACAGTGGCGAGAAAAAACTGCCTTTAACAGAAAAAAAAACTGCGTTTTACAGAAAAAACTGCCTTATACTTAAGCCAGAATTGTCGTGCAGACCAGGCTCTTGGGTTCTATCTGCATTTGGTGTTGGTAGTAATATTAGCAATAGGAATCCACGGCGACAGACGCAACAGCGATCAGGCCACCATGGCTCACATGTCCATCTGCATGTGGTGACCGTCATGCTCCATCTTACTGTTGCAGTACAGAACAGTATGCATACAATTGGGATATACTACTTCATCATAACTTGAACTTTGACCCTCTTGCTCATATAGCCTTTGTAGTCCGTAGCATGAGCTGTCATCAGGCTGTCATCTGTTTCTCTCGTCGACATGGTGTATCTTCCGCTGCACAGAGGATTGTGGTTCAGAATAGCCAGAAATGCGTGCTGGCTTACATACTGCAAAATGCAACCAGATACAGTAGGACTTTCTGGTATTTTTGGAAAACTGCACTTCCAGTACTATGCTACTAATGTCTTGTACACACTGGGCGCGAATAAATTCATTTACGCGAGTGAATTACATATAAAGTCAATGTAAAGACGCAAGTTCCAGTCGGGTGGCGCGATGACGCGCAAATCGTGCAAATCACACAAATTCGCTCATTGTGTGAGCTAAAATATCTGAACTTCCACAGTGAGCGTTGGGACGTTACTCGCACGAATGAAGCGATGAAAACAGAAGATTCCAGCATCCAAACTCTCGCAAATTAAGCGAGTAGATTAATGTATTTGCGTCTGGTCTGAACACACAGGCATACTCAGGCTTTTAGTACGCACTGCAGCTGCCCCTACAAAGTGCATACTGTTGCATGCAGTATGCATACAAATGGAACATACTACTTCATCATAACATTGCTCCTTGAACTCTTGGTCATATATGCTGCAGAGGATTGTGGGTCAGAATGCCACAATCCAGAAAAGCAATCGGATGCAGTAGGACATCCTTGTATTTGACATACTATATATTGAGACATACTAAATCTTTTCCTGGCATACTAAATAGTATGAGTACTGGAACACACCCTATCTGTGTCGTAGTATCGGGGTTGTTTTATAATGGTACTGAGTAGAGCTACAACGATTGACAATTGACAGAAAAAGAATCGCTAACTATCTTGATAATCAATTAATCATTAAAGTAGTTTTTCATGCAAAAATGGCAGAAAATGTTTCCTGCTTTTCTCTGTTTTATATCACATTAAACTGAATATATTTGAGACATCATATCACCTTGGACTTTGAGAAAATGGGATGGACATTTTTCACTACTTTATGACATTTTTTCCATGAATGTAGAAAATAATCAGCAAATGAATCGATAATGAAAATGATCAATAGTTGCAGTCCTGGTACTGAGAGCTCACTTTATGCTGCAACAAGTCCTAATGAAAAGCTATTTTCTTTACTTCCATCGACATTGTTAGCACTACTAATAATTTCACATCGCATTTATTAACACTGCAAGATGAAAACAGATTCACAGCAGCAGTGTCAGAGTTGCTGAATGCAGCAGCATTTTAGCCTATTAATATGCCACATCAAGACACTTGGCCTACATTCTTGATCTGCTAGAGCTGGGAGTGATCCTAATTGATTTCCTACTAATAGTGTAGTGACTTTTAGACTGAGGTTAGCTGGGATAATACAGGCACACACATCTGTAAGTTAGGTCAGTCCACGGGCCCCTCAATCTCATTTTTTTCCTGATTTTAATTTGTTCCTTATCCCATCTACTTACACGGTGCCGTGTCCCTTATCCCTTCTTATGCTGTGCAAGGAAACTTTACAAGACTTAATAAGTGATGAAAGCTCAACCTATCTAGAGCTTATGCTCTGGGACGATGAGCTATATTTAGCTTGGGCATCAGAGGAACTTTTCTCATGACTTTATTTCTGTCACGTCCACTATGTTGGACACACTTGGTAGGTTTTTTTGTGTTGCTTTCACCACTGATGGATAATAGATTTTGATGTCAAAATCACTTGTTTGGGAAATCTGTTTCTGTATAGCCTCAGGCACTGCAGTATAGTTCTGCTTTGTATAGGAGCATCACAAGACTGAGTAGTTTTTTGATTTGTCAGAGGTGTCAACATGGTTTGTAAAAGCACCCAAATAATAAAGACACAATGTGCTACCGTGTACTCACTGTAGTTCCTGCATTTTGTTCACCCTACACAGGAAAATCCCTCCTCACACAGTCACAATAAGTGGAAATGTTGATATACCTACTGTGAGTGTGCTATGTGGGCCTACGCCCTGCAAGGATAGGTGTAGGTGTCTGGGTTGGGTGCTAGACGAAAGCAGTTTTTTGGTGACGGAGGTCATGGTCCACTGCCAGAAATCAGCAGATTGTAACCTCTGGGTTGTGAGAGGAGATCAAGAATCTGAGTTCTCATTAGATCAACAGTTTAATTGGTCAGCAGTAATGCAGACATTGCTTTGACGGTGAAGAGTGAGCGGAGGTTGTGGAAAAGCTCTTGATTTCTGAGTCTACTGTGTCTCCCACGTTCACCTTTGGTCATGAATTCTGCATAGTTACTGAAAGAATGAATGGCCCAAATGAGGTTCCTTCACAATGTGTCTAACGACGCAGAAGTATAAAAGGGAACTTTGCTACAAGGTGAAGAGCTCTGACATTCAGAAGTAGCTTTGAGTAGAAAGTCCATTAAAGTCTGTCAGGACCCAATGATGGATCATTACAACTGTAAGATGGGTGCAAAAATGACTCGAGGGAGACAAATACAAACACATAGCCCTGCCCTCTGTAGTTATGGCATAGCAATCTACTACACATTGTAAAGCATATGTAAGAATCACTGCTCAACAAAACGATGAACACAAAAACAGTTTTTACAAGGGTGAGATTTTATTTGTATTTTATTTTAATGTTTATTTGTATAGGGACAAGTATGTAGCATAAACCAGTGCCACACACCACAGCATTTATATATAGCCCAAGCAATACCCATGCTTAGATGGGCCTTTAAAATACATCAAACTCAACAACAAATACACATGAGACTGTACAAAACATCAACAATATGTGCGTACATTAAAAGCACAAAACTCGCAGAGCAGATGAAGAGACTTGATGGAATACACACTGACGGACATCTTTTCATACATTTTGTCATGTACATTTCCTAGACTCCATCCATCCATTAGCTGTACCCTCTCATCCTTCCTTCAAGGAGCTTTGTAGTTAAGCCTTTCCCAAACATAGCCCTCTCAAACACAACTCTAAATATGGTGCTGATTGTTGTCAAAGTCTTGGGAGATTTTAATGGCTTGAGAAAATGGCTGAAATGGATCTGTGGAAGACATGTTTTGAAATGGATCGCCTTCCTGCTGTGGGTAATTTTCAGAGTGGGTCTGGTCCCACTGATCTGCACTTTTTTGGCAGTTTTTTTCCTCTCTGTCCTTCTAAACTGAGAAATGACCAAATACAGACACATACAGAGGGAGAGAGCCAAGCAGATAATGAAGTGTTCAATTATAGGGAGACAGAGAACACATTTAAAGCAGAGCTCCTCCAGCTACTCACTCTGTTTCTGGAAGTGCCTCCTCTTTTTTTTCTTCCTCAGGTCTTAATGGAGAGTGCTATCAAATTAAAGTCATGTATCATCCAGTTATACACAGAATGACTGCAGGCACTCACAGACAGATGCACATTGCTCAACTTCTCCCAGTCTGTGATATGTACCCACAAGCCAACACATAATCTGTCTCAATCTCGATCACTCTCGCTTTATCTCTGTCTCCGCCTCTGTTTTACTAAATAATGAGTAATGAGGTGGGCATCAAAGCTGTTTGGCCTGTCACCACGTTCAGTTCAAGAAATTGCATGTGACAGACATGTGACAGACATGGAAGTGCTTCAGAGGAATAATCTGATCATGGCTTGTCGATGATTGTTGTGTGTGACTTCATTCTGATGACCTTGAAATCCTTGAAAGTTTGAATTTGAGGAGTGGGGGCCTTGAAAGCTTTTGAAAATGGACATAAATAGTCTCATGGACTCATTGAATTTATATATTTTGTGCAAGAAAATGAAAATCTTTTGATGTTTTTTATTTAACGTTTGTAGGTATTGTTAGTTGTATGAATAGGCTAGTACTCTAATGCAGTACTTTTTAAATTAAGTAACTAAATTACCGTTACTGAAAGGTTTGTTACTGTGTTAGTTAGAGAGTCTGATACTGTGCTCATGTTCCTGCAACGTGACATTCACCTCTCGTCAGAGCAGCAATGTCGGCGGTGTGGCGATTTTTTAAGATAAAAGATGATGACAGAAGTATAGAGCAGACTGCAAACTATGACTGGGTACTTGGCAGCAGCTAACATTAAAGCTAAATGATCTAAAGGATTACAACAGCTAACAGTTAGCTTACAGTTAGCCTGCAGCTGCACTTTTCCAAACACCACGGCCGCTGCTGGAGTTGACGGAGAAACAACAGAACTGTAAAATCCTCCTGTGTCCCTGAAGTCACCGGTGTGGCAACATTTGCCTTCTGAGTTATGTAAACAAACAACGAAATGTGTGCGGGCACTGACCACTGAACTTTGTGGTGTGTTCAGTTGCCCCTCATTAATTTGTGGTGTGTTCAGGTAAACCTGTAAAGAAGAAATACATTTCTTCATAAAAGTAACTAAAATGTTACTTATCACAGTGACATATTACTTTTTGGTGGAAGTAACTCGTAAAATAACTGAGTTACTTCTTTAACAAGGTAACTAGTAACTGTAACTATTACTATTTTTCAGTAACTAGCACAACACTGAGTGATGAAGTCGAATGATGCAGGTTAAACAGCAACAAGCAACGTTAAGTGAACCTTCAGTTAACACATTCAACCTTTTTAATCGCTGTCTGTGAGCTTCTGTAAAGCCTGCTGTTCTCATTATAAAAATTAGCAATGTTGTAATGGTAATTAACCTTAATCCCTGTTTGAAACTATGCTGTGTTGGATCCTCAAATTTTAGGGATTTGGGCCTGGAAAGTCCTTGAGAAGTCATTGAATTTGATGTCAAAGAAAGTTTTGGAACCCTCTAGTAAATCAGGGAGTGGTTTGGCACATGTGTCATGCTCTTCTTTCAGCATTGCCTTGCTTCAGATTTACACATTTACACCTATAGGAAATCCACTGGAGCAAATGGAGGTTAGGTGGTTCATTAGAAAAGTTGTTGAGAGAGAGATGGGGGCTTTACTCATTACATTGTTATGTTTTCCCTTCATGTTTGCCCTGTGTGTGTCTTATGAAATGTTTAGTCATTGCAGTTTAAAGTCAAAACACTCCAGATGCTCTAAACAGAGCAAGCAGCACTGACAGCGCAGGCAAAACATATGTTGAGAAGAATTCTGGAAACCAATTATAGCTGCTGTGATTAAAAATACTTGTTGCTTAAGAGTATTTTATCAGCCGCTGTTTATCTAAAAGCATGTAGAGAGTGAAAAAAAAATTATTCTTGTTATATATTTAAAAGTTTGCACAAGTAGGCAGGACGCATGCTATTGTGTATGCTGTGACTTTATTATCATCAGTTATAAGCCAAAATAAGATTCCTGCATTAATCACATGGACATAAATTGTTTTTCAATAAACCCTTTCTCCTTGTGCCCTTGGGATGCAGGAAGTAAAGCAATATGTGAATGAGAAACAAGAGCTGTGCAGGGCTGCTGAGCATAATTGGTTGTGAATAACTTGGATGCAGTGGCTGCGGTAATAATGTTCTTATCATCCCTTCCATGTCAGGCTCTGTCCCTGCACTGGGTTTTGCGTTCTGACTCGATTAATCAGTGCCGGCATGCAGCAGTACTTGCCATCCTCCTGCAACCTCAGGGAGCCTCATCATTGATTACATTGACTGGCTGTTGGAGCAGCAGGATGGTCAGGTGTCTGCTGCTGTTGTATCTGTCATCATGGCAATGTCCCCATTTCAAATGAACATGTGTCCAGCCAGGGTGGAGGTTGGAGTTTATCAGGGCTGAGAGAGGACAGGAAAGACATTGGGCACAGTGACCAATTTTCCCTGAAAGGCTTTTGCTGTCGTATTTGGCCCAGTTACTGCCATGTAATACCTCTGCAAATGCAGAAGATTTTGTGATTGTGTTTGTACCTGGCTGGCTGCACAGGATGAATAAGAAATGCATGAATATATGCCAGGTTTTACAGCCAAAATGGAGCCTTTGTGCTACAGTGAGAGTGCTGCTAATCTCAAGGGGATTCATGTTTGTATTGTTATAAGTGGTAATGTATGCCATATCCTCTATTTTCTGAGACTGAATAGCTCTGTGTTATATTGATCCGCCTGTTGCTGCAGCCCATTAGTGTGCTTACTCAGTCTACGTGTTAACACTTTTTTTGGTAAAAAAAAACCCAAAAGAGCCCAGCATATTGAATAGGATCTGACCGTGTCAAAATTAATTCTTGTGCCAACCGAACCAATACAGCAGCAGCAGCAGCTCTGTGATGTGACAGTTAATCAATTCTTTCTGTCATATTCTGTCATTCTTTGATATTTGCACAACATGCATCCACCTGCTGACAGCGTTCATCCTGTCAGATGTTGAATGAGGTTCATGACAGAGATGGATTGCGATGTGAGGCTAACTTCAGAGTGGCACAGTGACCTCAAGTTGGCAGAGGCATTCTGGGTAGTTTTAATGAGATGTTGGCCAGGGTGATGGGCAGGTGTGACCTTGGGCTGGCTGCCTGGGCACTATGTTGTGACCAAGGCTACCTGGGATACACGCAGACTTTGGATGCAGCATGAATGATAAATACATTTGGGTTGAATATTCAGAATCTCCTGAAGGTAAAGCATGATAGTTGTAGATTAAATGTATTCTACTAATTGTTGATGTGCAAATTCTTCTCTGTTTACAAAGTGGGAGATGGGCTCTTTATGCCAGACTCCCTGTTTAGGTTGTTGGTAAAGTCTGGTGAATCTTTTGATGTAGAGCAACGATTAGTCCATCGACAGAAAAATAATCGCCAACATGTTGATAATTGATGAGTGGTTAAAGTAATTTTTCATGCAAAAATGTCAGAAAATGCTGTTTTTCAGCCTCAAATATGGAGAATTCCTGCTTTTCTCAGTTTTATGTTAAACTGAATTTGGGGTTTTGGACTGACAAAACAAGACATTTAAAGCCTTCACCTTGGGCTTTCAGAAACTGGGATGGACATTTTTCACTTTTTTCTGACATTTTATAGACCAAAAGATTAGAATCTGCAGATTAATCGATAATAAAAGTAACTGTTAGTTGCAGCCCTATTTTGATGCATCAGTACAAATCTGAAGATATGTCTTTGAAGGGGTCTCAAAGGAGTAATATGCCTTTATCAAACAAAACAATATATCAAAAAGGAACTTTAGGTCATAAAGCAAAAATAAAATGTCAAGTAAAAACATAAAAAATATAGATGAGACTGGAAAACAGATCTTATTTAGTTCCAATACTTTCTCCGTTTTATTGCTTCTCTCTCTCTCCTACTACAGATGGTCCAAGGCCGACCCAGAAAGAAATTATTTCTCTGCGGGCATTCATGCTTCTCTTCCTCAAGCAACTCATCCTGAAGGTATGTCCCACCTGTCTTCATGCCTCGCAGCCTCTCACACAACTTGATTTTGAGCCGCACAGACAAAATATGGAGATCGTCAACTCTCCGTGTTATCCTTTAAAATGTTCTGCCGGTCTGCTCCGGAATAAAGTCAGTGCTATTTATTTATTCAAGTAAACAAGTTGCTGAAACCAATGTAATGAATTCAATATTCAGTTGTGATAATTAATTTAACCAGTAGCACCAACCATGTCGGCAAGGGAGCTAAATTACCCACCAAAGTTAGGCTAAATTTTGGCGAGGGAAACTGGCGTGGTCATTTTCAAAGGGGTCCCTCGACCTCTGACCTCAAGATAATCTGAATGAAAATGGGTTTTATGGGTACCCACTTTATGCTAATCCCTTGCAGTTTGGGATTTGCAGTACAAGTGTGTTATTTGGTGGTACCAATGGATGCCTTAGTTCATCTTGTTTAATATGACACTTCTATCTTCACTCCAGCTTTAAAACGGATCCTGCTACAGCCTCTTAAAGACAATCGGCTAAGGCTAATGTTGGCCGTGATCGCTGGAGCTGCCATGGGTCTCTAAGGGTTAATGTATTTGTTACGCCTAAAATTGCATGTGGCCCCACCCTGCCCCCATTTGAAATGGTCTAGAACTGCCACTTAACTATACCAAATGAAAAATACTGTGATGCTTTTTGTCTGAATATTGCCACCTACCTTTGTAATGCAATGACCCTTCTCTAATTATGTGCCTTGTGCATCATTTAATCTTTCATCTGTTTTTCTATTTGTGCATTTTTTTTTCAGGACCGGGGTGTGAAGGAGGATGAGCTGCAGAGCATCCTGAACTATTTGTTAACAATGCATGAGGTACATGAGAGTCGATCCCTGCTCCCAGTGAATTCACTCACTGTGTCAGTGGGCCACTTTGCTGCACAAAAGCTACAAGGTCACATTTCATCTTCAGCGTTGCTATTCTAGGAGAAGTGTTTTTTTTTTCCAGCATTTGAACTAACCAGCAAGGTCAATGAATCATTTCGAACAGCAAAGTATTTTTTCATTATGCAATGGCCTGTCACTGTACTGTTGAAAGGTGCACCAGGGGCCCTGGTGTATTCTACAATTACAGGTGTTATACAATTGAAAGGCACATATATTATGTCTTTGCTGCAGTCTGAGCACAGAACAAAAACTTCTTTCTCTTTCTTGGCCCGCTCCCTTTTGTATTTGTCTGCAGGATGAGAATCTGCATGATGTGCTGCAGTTGGTGGTAGCTCTTATGTCTGAGCATCCAGCCTCCATGATCCCTGCTTTTGACCAGAGAAATGGAATACGGTAAGCCCCTCAGGGAAAGACACAATCCCTTCGCTGTTCAGGCACAAAATGAAGAGGTGATTTCACAAAATAAACCTAAGCACCTAAACACTCGTGCTGTTGCCGTGTGCCTAGTGATGCATGAATAATTTATAAGTTCAATGAGAAAAAAAGAAAACCTATGCATGGAAAAGTAACAATATTAGCATATTGATTTCACAATATGACATGGATGATCAAACTAAACCCATGTGATCCTATAAAATATAAATGTACACAGCGTAGCACTACTTGTGAGTTCTAAGGAATTCATCGAGGAAAGGCTGCTGCTTTCATTAGGACATTCATTTAAAGTTAATGTAAATTCACTCTGAAGGAAAGTGGTTGTCAGCTAACCAGTGGAGGGTCTTTTCATCAACAGGGCTATATTTTATTCTGTCAAGACTGTGTGCTGTTGCCAGCTTTCACTGCTTGTGTCTATTCCAGGGTAATCTACAAGCTCATGGCCTCTAAGAGTGAAAGCATTCGAGTACAATCCCTCAAAGTCCTTGGCTACTTCCTCAAGCATTTGGGCCACAAGTAAGTAACTCATTCCAATAGCTGTGTAGATTGTAAGTACACACTCTCAAGTGGTTTTATAATGAATGGAAGATTAATGAAATGTCATGTTTTTAAAAATAGCTGTCTGTTACATGTCTAATGCTGTTATCTCCTCTGTATTGTTGTGCCTGTAATGTCCAGATTAACAACATTACCCAACAAGTCCTCTCAACCATACAACCTCACAGGCCCATTGTTCCTACCCTCGGTTCCTAAATTAGGAACACGTCCTCATATCTAAACATAACGGTCGCAGTTGTAAACATGTGGTTGACGATGTGAATCTGTCGCAGTTTGGTTAGGTTTAGGCACCAAGTTTAGAAAACAGATTGTGGTTTAAGTTAAAATCAATACATTTGTTATGTTACTTCACTTCCGTACATAAGTACATGATGTATTTATGCATGTGATGTAGAACGTGACGTAGTTCCGTTAGTTACCTTAAAATAACTCAATGTTGGCCTTTAGTTTCAAACCGGACATGACCGGTGTCCTGGGTCGAAGTCCTCCCACCTGCCCTAAATGGACTTTAATCTTAATACTACGTTACATGACTTACTGCTTTGCTCCGTCATAATTAACACGCTCACTAGAGGTCGCCATCTAACAAACGTAAATATGGGTCGTAATTACTGCTTGTACAAACGACCTGTGGGGTGATTTTTCAGGGGAGGACAGTCTCACATTAAGATAGCCTAATAGGTTTCAAACTGAAAAATCATAAATCAAGCTTGCCATCCCGAGATATGATTCATCTGCTCCTGCCACAATTAGAAGATCCAAAAAACCTTTGACAGGGTGCCAGTTTTGCAAATTAGGGTTCACTGCTTTGGAGAACACCTGAATTTGTGGCGTGGTGCCCTGAAAGCATTACTTCACATAAGAGAATGGTGGAAGAGGTCCAAGTTACTGTCCCACAGAGTGAACTAAATAATAAACTACCTACGAGGATGTCAGCATATCTTCTGTATGCTGCACATTGGAGAGAAGAGAGAATGCCTACGGATGGAGAGCCTAGGATTCAAAATGTGGGTTGCAGTGATGGAGAAGATAATGTAACGCCAGCACACTTACTCCATGCCTCAAAAGTGTAATAATGACAACATTTTGATCCTACTTTGCTGTGTTCACAATGGCGGGGCACCAGGTGTCGCTGCTGAATGGAGAGACGGGGCAGACTTAAGCCCATACTAGACGGCCTGAGGCAAGCCTCTATCCCCAAGGGACATGAGGGCTTCATGAAAGCCTGCCTTCACCCTTCACTTTAATAGCTTTCATACATTTTAAAGCACCACCCTGCTCACTATGAGCTATAGTGCAACTCATAAAGAATTAAACATGTTTCTTCAGTGCTTTATTGATGTTATTACGTTTGGTAATTGACTGTCATTTTACTTTTGTTAATTCAGTGATGATGTTAGTTCTCTCTGGTTGATGAGTCAAATAGTCACTTTGATGTGAGCTTTGTTAATACTTTTTTGTGGCCATGAAATACAAAACAACCAGAAAAAGCATGAGAGAAGAAAAAAAACACAGAACCCAAATCTGTGTGTAGCAGAGCACCAGGGGGCTTACAGTATAACAGATGTTCTTTTCGCTGAAATCTGCTAATGTGGGTGGACCTTGACTTAACCATTTTTTTTGTAATGGCTTTTTTACTGGCAACAGGCATTATTCTAAACACGTACACTTTAGAAAAGCCAAGAAGCTGTTGTGGCATTCAACCCAGGTGCAAGACCACAATCTTATTTTTTTTTAGAACTTTTTCCATGCCATCTCTGATTAATTTCTAGTAGTGCTAAATCCTAGAACAATCCCAAAACACATGATAGTGATTTGCTCTCAGTCCCACAGCTTCTCCTGCATGCTGCCTGCCTCACGCTGGACTCTTTAAGTGCTGGAGTTATAAAATATCTGGCTGTATTTTTCCACTCTCTCCATGACAGTGAGTTTGTAAATTTTCACTGCAAGTTTTCCCACTCCCCTATTGATAATGTGACGTTTCCCTCACTTTCCCACTTTTCTTTTATATAGGATGTGTTCACCACATTCAGCTCCTGAAGGCCCTCGTGTAGTTTAGAAACAGTTCTGGGACCTTGATCAGCTCTGCATGCTGAAATAGAAGCTCTTAATATACCAGTTCCAGATGCAGATTTTTCCAGATCTTCTTTACTAAATATTTGATCAATACATTGTCTCAGCAGTGTAGTTTTTTGTTAACAATTGCCTTAACTGATAAAGAGCATGACTATGTCTGAATTCACGCTCATGAAAGCATTTACAACAAGGCCCATTATCCCACTGTACCTCTGTGGTTGATCAGACTTGTGCAGTGAGGATACGTCCACATTACTACGTTTTCGTTTTTATAACGCATATCTTTTGCTATGTATTTGCTTTGCAACAACTCCCAATCTCTGTTTTCCGCCACCTTTACCGTCTCTTACTTTCAGTAACAGTTCCACATCGTCATCGGTCCAAGCAAAGTAATCTCTGGTCTTACTTTTTGCCATTGCTGTTCTTCCTTCATAGTATTTTCTGTTATTATTAATAGTTCTGAGAATACATACATGATTTTGAACTGCTGAATCCATGCACTGAATAGACAATCTGCTTCCTGTTTATACCAGTACGCACATGCCCAGTGTACATGACTGAGATGCGTCTTCAGTCGTTTTAATATGGGCGGCGTTTATTTCTGACACGGTGCTAAAACGCTTCCATGGATGGAGATCATTTTCCTTTTAAAACGCTGGTTTAAAATGAAAACATTACAATACAGTATTAAGTTCCACCTCAGTTTGCTATGCATCATCAGTTTGCCCTTTACACCCACATTTCAATATTTATACAGTTGAGAGAAATGCTACTCTTCTCCTAAGTGTCCAATTTGCCAGCCTCTTCAATATACAAAGAAAAGTCGACTTATTGGGAAATTCCCAACTCGTCCTTGGGCAGTGGCAGCAGCTTTGCATGGTGACAGCAGTCCTTATGCTGTTTGCAGAAGTAGTTTGTCACTGTTGAACCCACTCACCTGTGTTATGCTTCTGTTGTATCTTGGAGCTACTCTTAGTGACAGGCTAACTTCGTTATCCTACACACCTCCCCACGAAATTCCCCCAATTTATGACAGCAGGCAGTTCCTGACACTTGTCTCCAGAGCCCGGCTCCCTGTGGGTGACAATAGGGAGGCAAGCTGACGGCACTCACTGATCCTTTCAGTGGCTTATGGCACTCTAAACAAGCCACTTTACCATTATGTCTGTGTGTGTGTGTGTGTGTGTGTGTGTGTGTGTTTATCCACAGGAGGAAGGTGGAGATCATGCACACACACAGCCTCTTCACTCTCCTGGGAGAGCGGCTCATGCTGCACACCAACACTGTGACCGTGACGACCTACAACACTCTGTACGAGGTAACAAAACATTTTCCTCTCAAATGTCCCAACATTACTGCACCACTGGTCTCTGTGTACAGAGTGTGCGACTGATGTCTTCTCACCGCTTCCCGCACCAGATTCTGACAGAGCAGGTGTGCACACAGGTAGTTCACAAACCTCATCCCGAGCCCGACTCCACCGTCAAGATTCAGAACCCAAGTAAGCCCGTTGTGTGTCACATTGAGTTTTATTCTTTCTAAAGTGCTCGGTCCTCTGCTAAAACTGACAATACGTGTGTGTATATTTGTGTTTGCGTGCATGTGATTTCAGTGATTCTCAAAGTGGTAGCCACCTTATTGAAGAGCTCCGCCCCCAGCACGGAGCTGATGGAAGTTCGGCGGCTCTTCCTTTCAGACATGATCAAACTGTTCAGCAACAGCCGAGAGAACAGACGGTGAGCAGAACCTAAACCGCCTTTTACTCACCCACTCCATCAATTATGGTGCTGATTAATGTATCAAAGAAAAGAGAGAAAAGAGGCACACTGCCCCCCCCCCCCCTCTTTGTACCATGTTTAATAGGCTCATGTAGCTACACTCACATTGGTGCTAAATCATCCGTAGACATGCACATACTCTCCAGCAGATGTTTCTGTGACAGGTTTCAACACACTTTCTCTCTTTTTCACTCTCACCACAGAATCTCTCCTGATACACACACACACACACTTTAAGACATATTGCCATTAAATTATAAGTCTTAGAAAACTACTGACCTAAATCAACAACATAATTAGCCTAAAATGATTAGGCAGAAAATGCTTCTTCAAGTTAAACTGTTTTTAAATTAAAAAAAACAAACACTTAATTGATTTTCACTTGCTGCCTCTTCTTTTTATCTTTTGCTGTCATTGTGCTGTATGAGAAGCTACTCCAAATAAACAAATTAATATATGAATGGCCAAAATGATCAAAACGATCTGTTGTAATGTGAATAACAAAATGCCAAATAGCAAGATGTTGAGGAGAAGCAGAAAGAATAATTGGCCTAAATGCTTTTTAAGTTTTGATGGAAGTAGAATGTCATTGAAAATGATTCCTTTTACCACCAACATCAATTATAAATGTTAAACTTGCTAAAGATAAGAGGACCAGAGTTTACTTAAATTACTGTTATTATCTGGCTTACATAAAGCAGATTTTATTTGCTGCTCATGTGATGATGTGCGTATTGCAGGTGTCTGCTGCAGTGCTCTGTATGGCAGGACTGGATGTTTTCTCTTGGCTACATAAACCCTAAAAACTCTGATGAGCAGAAGATCACTGAGATGGTGTACAACATCTTTCGTATTCTGCTCTACCATGCCATCAAGTATGAGTGGGGAGGATGGCGCGTGTGGGTGGACACACTCTCTATAGCTCACTCTAAGGTGAGTACTGTACTGTACTGTACAACAGAGGAAACACTGCCCTCTGCTGTCGAGGGAGACATTAACTGTTAAAGCTTATTCTAAAATGATCTTCACAGTCATTTGCATCATAAACATGTGGCTAACACCGTCTGTAACGTTGTTTTTATAGGTGACATATGAGGCACATAAAGAGTACTTGGCTAAGATGTATGAAGAGTACCAGCGTCAGGAGGAGGAGAATATAAAGAAAGGAAAGAAGGGTTTGGTTAGCACCATCTCCGGTCTATCTGCTCAGGCCTCTGGCATCAACGGCACAATTGAGATCAGAGAAATGGACGATAACTCCCAGACACCCGAGAGTGAGAAGGACTACGAGAGTGCAGACTCGCACAACCTGCTGGCTGAAGGGAAGGGGCCTGAAGAAGGGACGGAGGGTACGGTAGACGGGGTCCGGGTCGAAGTTCATGACCTTCTTGTGGACATCAAGGCTGAAAAGGTGGAGGCTACAGAGGTTAAGATAGATGATATGGACTTGTCCTCTGAGACTCTGGGCGTATCTGAGAACGGAGCCCTGGTGGAGGTGGATTCTCTGCTGGATAATGTTTACTGTGCTGCTGTGGAGAAGCTCAACAGTAACGTCAGTGTGTTGTTGCCAAAAGGCAGCATGGACGACCAAAATGCACCCCCTCTCATTACTCTAGACGATGACAAGGACAGCATCCCTAACAGCAACAGCTTTCTGTTTAGCAAGGTGGCAGGCAGCATGGAAGACCAGCTGCTGGCTGATCTGAGTTCAGCGGAGCCTCTGGTGCTGCCCAGCCCGGAGCCTCCGGTCCACACCAGCGCCACTGATGAGCTGGGCCTCCTCGCTCACATGACGGGCAGCTCTGGGCTCGGCTCCTTACCAAGTATCCTGGAGAAGGATGAGTTTGAACTACAGGCAGCCTTGGAGGGCATCAGTTCTGTGGCTGGCTCCGAGCCTGAGGTCAGCGAGGGCGCAGCTGCGGCGGCACCTGAAGGAGAGCCCTCCGCTGTTAAGAGCAGCAGCGCAGCAGATTCTGACACAGAGAGATCAGACGATGGCAAAGACAAGGAGATGAAGAAGATTCAGACCACAGCCACCACACAGGTTGGTCCCAAGCAGTGATGTAATGTAATTAAGTACATTTACTCAAGTATTGTACTTGGGTACAAATTAGAGGTATTTATATTTTACTTTAGAGGTCTCAAACTGCCAGCGCAGGGGCCATTTTCAGCCCCCCTGTACCCCTCCTGCCGGCCCGCGATGATGTCAAAAATATAATACAATCCTGCCTGAAAAATTAATTTTTTAAATTTAATGATTTTTTCTAGTAATTTCTTACCAGTTTAAACTACCCCATCCATATGCAATTTAAAAATAAATCACTCTTCCCAGTCAGTTTTTGATAAGAAGAGAGCGGACAGAGATAGCACAGCGGGCTTTATTTCTTGTAATGGAAATAAAAAAAAGTAAATTTACAGAATATTTCTTGTAGTACGTTGAAGTGGCCCTCCATGAGATTAGAATTCAAGCAGTGGCCCCAAGCCAGTTTGAATTTGAGACCCCCGCTTTACTTGAATCTTTTCTTTTCACGCCACTTTCTACTTCTACCCCACCACATTTCTGAGGGAAATATTGTATGTTTTACTTCACTATGATTATTTGACAGCTTTAATTGTTAGTTACTTTACAAATTAAGATTTTTGTGACATTTCTCACTATTTTCAGAGTTTTTACAAACCAAACAATCAATCGATTAATGGAGAAAATAGCAGATTAAGCACATTTGCCGATTGATCCATCTTAAAAATAATCATTAGTAAAAAATAGTAAAATCCTGCTTTTACATTAATACATGAATAATAATAATCTAATGATATAATATATAATAGTATAACAGTCACTGGGCATTTCTCTGCATTGAGTATTTTACTTTAAGTACATTTCCTGATTATACTTACATACTTTTACTTGAGTAACTTTTCAATGCAGGACCTTGTAACAGAGTATTTTTACAGTGTAATATTAATACTTTTACTTAAGTAAAGGATCTGAATACTTCCTCCACCACTGCTCTGAAGATAAATCACCATGTAGTTCATGTAAATGGAGTTATCCAGTAATATCCAACACAAAAAGACAATGGGCCTCATTCATCAACCGTTCTTAAGAAATGTCGTCTTAAAACCCACGTCTTCACGAAGAATTCACCAATGATTTCTAATTTGGGATTTGGTCTTTTTTTGTTGGTAAGAACAGAATCTACACACTCAAGAGAACATATTACACACATTTGAGTTCTACCATGTTTGTGCAAAATAATTGATTATAGTTGTATAATATAAGATTTAAATTACAATATTTTCATCATTTATAATATTTTTTAAATAATGATTTTCATAATTGTACAAAGCATTGTGGTCTTTTAAAATAATCACTACACTAACATGTTCATTGGGAACCATGCCATCCAGTGATTGATCACGCTATTTATAGGCCTAACGTAGACCTATTTCTGCACCCTAACTACCTGCAGAAGTATTGAAGGTTTTTTTACGTTTGGAGTCCAGTACTTCCTCCTATTTAGACTTTCGTTTGGGCATTCTTGACTTAATTCTCTAAACTTTTGTTTTTAATTTCCCTGTGCACACAGCCCTGCAGTCTCATGCCCTTTTATGTAGATCAGCCGGGTGTTTACCTCTGCTAATTAGGATCAACTGGCATGCACTTTGAATTTATGAGGACAATGGAATTCATCATTATAAGAGCACAGGTGCGAACAATTATGCAGTCATGAATCTGACATAGACTTTTCTTAGAACCTTTCTCAAGAACAAATTTAAGAAAAAAACTTTCATTTCATTCGTCTTTTTTTTTTTTTAACTTTCACATGAAAGAAATAGTAGAGGTTCACTGACTTCACCAGATTGAAAATACCCAGAAAGCTTTGCCAGGGGGAAATATAACAGCAGACGATCATGAATACTGAAACAGAGCAGCACCAAGGTCAAAGAGTGGAAAGCGAGGAGGGAGACCATTTGCCATTGTCACGATGTGTTGGCCTTTTGTGAGCAGTTCTACATTAACAGACCCATAGGGATCATTCCCTTCCCCAACTCTGGTTGTAATGGGGACAGGATGGCCTGCTGCACACCAGGTCCCTCTGAGACTCGGGAAAGTGGGCTGCTGGAATAGTTGGCTGAACCAACAGGAGGGCAGAAATAGACAAAGCATTATTCTGCAACACTCGCCTGGGATTTGTTCCTTGTTCCCCTCCTCTCGTATGAGCTGTGCTCTTTCTCAGAGGTCAGGCTCTTTTGCCTAGACTGGGTCACTGATGGAGGGCTGGTGGGAGGCAGGGTTTATTTTTAAACCTTTCTCTGCTGTTGCGTAATTGCTCATGTTCAATTCATCGCTGCTGCTTTTTAAACTGGCTTTTTTTTGCAGCAGCACCACCTTGCTGACTCACTCAACTTATATTTATAGGTTACATTAAGCTTGTTGTGTTTTTTATTTGCCCACAGGCTGGAAGAGGTTATCCGAGGACTCACTTTAATCTGGCAATTCATCATTCATAGTGAATAGTATGAGTTGCATTATATCTGATTAAGGGTGCACTATCGATCTTCACAGAAGAATCGGATTAGCAACCACTCTGTAAACAGCATCTCATGATGGACTGATTGTATATGTGATGCTAAATTAATTTGTTTACTGTGTTTTACTGATTAATGGCTCTCCCATCAGAGTCTACATGGCCGCCTGGCAACTCAGATGGAGAGGGACATACGTGTGGACTTGGGCTTCAGGGGGACGCCCATGACAGAGGAACAGCGACGGCAGTTCAGCCCCGGCCCACGCACCACCATGTTCCGCATCCCAGAGTTCAAATGGTCATCTACGCACCAGAGACTGCTCACTGACCTGCTGTTTGCGCTGGAGAGTGACGTGCATGTCTGGAGGAGGTGTGTGAGGTGGTGTATGTGAGACTGAGAGGCTGGGCATGGTGCTTGTAGTGCTACTCAGATTGCCCTTCCATAACAGAACTAACAGATCATTTTCTTGCTCTTTTTTAGACAGATATTGAGCTTTTTAGTATAAAGTGTTTTTAGTTTTCTGCACAGTAAAATTGCCATATGATTTATATAAAGTGAAAAATGCTTTTACCCATAGTAATCAGTTTTTTCCCTCTTTCTCCTGCAGCCACTCCACCAAATCTGTCATGGACTTTGTTAATAGTAATGAGAACATTATTTTTGTCCACAACACCATCCACCTCATCTCACAAATGGTCGACAACATCATCATCGCCTGCGGAGGCATCTTGCCCCTTCTCTCAGCGGCCACCTCTCCCACTGTAAGTGCACCTCTCTGTCTCCACTGTGGGGGGAGCACGCCATCTAGTGGTAGTTTATTATAACCTTTTGGTCTGTGCTTGTCTGTAGTTTACAGTACGTACCTGTGGGGAAATAAGACTTAGTTGTGTTTATTGATTGGGGCCACCTTTATTTGCTCTGCTTTCACTCAGCTACAATTAATGCTGAGGGCATTACTGTGTTTGTAATTAACTTCCCTGTGTGTCATTCATGTTGGCTTTTATCGATCTACTTTAATTATCAGATTTAATTTGCAGTTTTGAACTGAAATGGATTTTAATCATCTTGTTTTGTTTCATTTGTCTGTGTATGTCTAGAGTGCCAAGGTTATTATTTATGCTATTTTAATTGATCTCTCATATAATAATAATAATAATAATAATAATAATAATAATAATAATAATAATACTAATAAAACCTTTTTTTATTTAGTTTAAAAAGATGAAATTGTTTATTTTTCATTTACATTTGATTAATTTATTTATTCCATTTTCATTTACACACAGTAGCCATCTTTTGTCTAAATCCTCAGATATGCTGAATGGAGTTTTATAAAATACATTTAAAATTTGATTGATTCAGCAGCGTTTCAATAAAGTTTGGTGGGAAAAAAACACAGATTTATAAAAGTTACATAATGTTGAAAATACTGCATTTATATAATTTCATCTCAGTAAATTGACAGTAGGAATCAATTATTAAATCAATTATTGTTATTGTTTCTTTCTTAAAAAAACAACTTTGAGTTGTGTTGTTAAGAAAATAACAATTTGAATGAATAAAATAAAAATAATAAAGAAACTGGAGGAAAAAGCTCCTGTTTCTCGTCATCACGATGATGTCATTATGTTACGTTACAAATCAAACTAAACGTTCATAAAAATGAGCATATCTCAAAAACAAAACAAAAATTCATAGTTCAAATAACTTAATAACTAGAAATATAATATATATATAAATGTTCATGTTTCTACATTTAGAAATCATGTTTTGTGTATTTAGTAATAAAAAATAAAATTTATTTATCAATTTCAAGACTTTTATTAATTATTATTGTTGATCAGAGGTTGTGCAGCGTTTGAAGATACTCCAGGAAATGACGTCACAATAAGCAGAAACACCATTTGTATTGCAGAGTTCAATTC
>JAOVVB010020752.1:0-16146 GCA_028570985.1 Heterobranchus longifilis | reverse complement strand
CCTTTCTTTTGACGAAAGAGCAGAATTATTGAAACGTGACCTACAACCAATCAGAGCGACGAAACGTCACCTACAACCAATCAGAGCGACGAAACATGACCTACAACCAATCAGAGCAACGAAATGTGACCTACAACCAATCAAAGTGACGAAACATGACCTACAACCAATCAGAGCAACGAAATGTGACCTACAACCAATCAGAGCTTTTGAAGCAGGAATAAAATGGCGGCCTGGTCACAAACTTTCTCAGACTACAGCTAAACAGAACACTAAAATGTGTTTCTGAAAACATTTGAGACAGGAAATAGGCAGTACAGTAACAGAATCTTGATTCCTATTTGATCAGCGCCGCCTAGTTTGACACTTTGATCTGAGTTTCGTGAGCCTGGTGCGTTGTGCTGGGTGCATGGCGCTCCTCTGTCAGTCATCATCTTAAACCCGCCCCATATTCAATTTAACAGTTGTGACTGGCTGATCCAGGTTCTAGTCGACTGGGAATCTGTCTGAACGGGAGAGGGGCTAGACATATCTGCCGGAGCAAATCAAACATGAGCTCAGCAGATTCGTGTGGTTGCCAGGCTCGAATTATTGGAGAAAAAAAGAAAGAAAAAAAAGAGAAAGACATGGAATTTTAAGTGTACACTTTTTTTTCCTCCCAAAGGCATCATTGGAGGGGTGATTTTTCTTCCTGAGAAAATAACATTATTAGCCTTTAACATTTTCTAAAGTGAAATC
The DNA here is from genome assembly GCA_028570985.1 of Heterobranchus longifilis. Taxonomy (NCBI): domain Eukaryota; kingdom Metazoa; phylum Chordata; class Actinopteri; order Siluriformes; family Clariidae; genus Heterobranchus; species Heterobranchus longifilis. Next base: position 15,408 of record JAOVVB010020752.1, on the reverse strand, counting down.
CATAATTAAAACACTGCAGGGAATCATTTTGCAAATGTTTTTTTTTGCATATTCTTAGTGCCTCAAAGCAGACAAACTTGGGTGGTCTACAAAGAAAGAATTACCCATCGTCCTACAAGACTAGGGATTGCAGCGAGGACGTTTGACGGCACCAGAGGTTTTAAACAGATTTATTCAAACTGAGGAAGACTAAGGGAAAATACCCCTCTTAACCAGACATATGTCACAATTCTGTCAGCCAATTTTCCTTGAGGTAAGCCCTGTGGGATGGTATGGAGGGAGAGAGGAGAGTACGTTTATTTTAAGGATCCCTATAGCTTTGTTATGTCTGGATTTGACTTTCATGGGACACAGGGACGCTGATAGTTTTGTGCAAATTCCAGTGTTTTATAGAAGCCTTATGGAGTTCTGTTCAAGGGCTTTATAATACCCAAGCTTATTAAACACATTTCAGTATCCAATGGATTTTAAACTTAAAGATGACGAATGTGAACGTTCATTTGTACAAACAGCCTGCAGTGGCTGGATCGGCTTGATAATCCTTCCACTGTGGTGAGTGAGCGAAAAGAAGTCTTAAATATTAATGGTTCAATCTTCACTCTTGATGTAGAAATAAAGTGAGTGCTATATAGAACAGCATGACCCGTTGTAATAGGAGAATGACTCAATCATGGCTGCAGGCAGGATAACCGAGGCCTGAAGCCACGATCATGACTGTAGAAGAAAAGATATAAAGGAAGGAAGAAAAAACTAGACACACAACAGATAGAAAAACACAATACAAGGTAGAATTCTGTTGTGTGTAGTGTAGGATAAAAATGCCCCCACAGTAGCCACATTGCAATGTTCTATATCACATACAATGCATTTCTCAGACACAAAGTCCCGTCTTTTAATAAAAAGGAGCGTGTTTCCGTTCTTGTCTCAGATTTCGCCACCGCTATTTGATATAACATTAGAGCAATTTCTCACTTTGTCACATTATTGTATTACTGGGGCAATGTGGCCTTACATCTAGAGGCTTTTAATGAAATGGCATTTCCTGTTTAGGTCAGGGCTGGCTCACAAGAGAGCTGGCTTGCTGAGCGGTTTTCAGCCGTTGCACTGAAAGTATCACAAAGAAGTCTGCAGCTGTCAGTTCCAGCATGAACTATTCTGACCTGCTTTGATTCAACGCTTTTTCTTTTTTAATAATTTCCCGAAGAAGAACACGGAATCTATTTCTTCGGGGGGGAAAGCAAACACTGCTACATTTCCAGTGAAGGATTATGGGTGGCTTCATATTGATGAGCATGTTTTTCTTGGAATAATATTTGCTGGGATGAATTGTCTGAGCAGCAACAGTAATACTACTTTGAATTCAAATCACACCTGGGACCACATTCACAAAAAAGGTGGTCCTGTAAGTCCAGTGAGAAATTCTCCTATCTTAAGTTAGTAGACAGAAGATTAAAGCTATTTACAAATGATTTCTGCCATTAAGACAGCTTCTAAGTAGGCCGATATTGGCCTATCACAGACATATCGATATTGGTATTTCCGATATCCGCCAATATGAAAAAATCTTTACAGAACATATAATGCAGAAAACAATGCTTGGGGTGATTTAGAAATGGTGCCATATAGCTATTTATTTTATTTAAATGGTCAGCGGATACTGAACATACAGTACTATTTAACATAAAATCATTTAGTGCAAAATCGGTGCACAATCCACATATTTATTTTCATTCCAGCTCAAAAGTAGCTTGTTTGCAATCACGTGACTATTAGGACGTGCACAATTCAGATAGAGGGCAGGCAGTGATGAATCCCTATACTGTGTGAATGGAAATAGAGGAAAGTGACTACATAACAGAGTTGGGTTAACCTGCACGCAGCAGGTATCATCAGAACATTTTAACACATATTGGATGGGATCCATACAACATTTTCTCCACAAGTTCACAGATTTTCCCGCTGTGGAGGCGATCATTACAAATTACATCAGCTCGTCCTCCCCCTACTACTACAGGGCGAGCCAGATGAAAGCATACAAGAGTCTAGGACTATGTAACTAACTATATAACTATAAGCTAATGATTGTCATCTTGTTTTTGCCCGAGTGAGTAAATGTCCTTTAGAATTACTGTCTTTTTAAATTGCTATTTCAACTCCAATATGTACATGGATAAACCGCTGGCGTTTAGCTAACGCTAGCTAACTTTGGCTACTATTCTCTAACGTCACTAGGTCAACTGTTCCCAGAGGTCGGGGCAGTCTCTAGCTCACCCAGTATACCGTGTCCCCAATGTAGGCTCCATGTAGAGTCCTTGCAGTGGCCCGGGTTCGAATTTGACCTGCGGCCCTTTTCTGCGTGTCATTCTCCCTCTCTCTCCGCTTTTTTTCCTGTCAATCTTCGCCTGTGCTATCTCATAAAGGCAAAAAAAAAACTGTTCCCCGAGGTCTGGTGAAGTGCAGTTAAAAATCTGCGTTGTGGCTATAAAACCCAGAGAAGTTGTCACAGCACTTTGTAATTGAATATCAATACTAACTCGAGGCACGTTTAACTCAAAGCTTTAACATTAACGTTTCACGTTAGTTGACTCCTCAGACTTAAAACCGAGGTTTTTGATCCACATCTGCCGCCGTTTCTCTGCAAGTTTATTTCTGCTGTGTATGTACTACTACTATTTTTATTACTCAAAAGTAGCCCTCGTTTTTCCCGATCTGATTGATTGGAACAGCCTTAAACAGCGCAGACGACAGGCATCTGTGCAGTGTTGGTAGTCTGCCTGCCCTCCCATCTTTTCCCCCTCTAAAATCGTTATCAATCTCAAAAATCGGTCGGGATCTACTTCTAAGGTCACGAAATAATAAATAAGGAGTAGGGTTATTGCAAAAGTTAGGGCTTTCAGAAAGAGTTAATTTACCCAAGTCACGCTCACCATCTAGTCATGCAGATAGTTTTAGCTTGTTGTGCCAAGGTATTGAAATATCTTATATACCTTTGGAACTTTGCCTGCCATCCCAACACCCCAAAGGAGATTAATCAAAATTTGTTTGTGCTCTACAGTGAGAGACATGTCAACCTGCAGAAGTATTTTATACGCTCTTGCCTTTACACCATGGAAGCAATATCTCTGGTTCTATGGGGCCATTGTGGGCAATCCTGCAAATCAATGAGCCGGACCACTATGATATACTGTTGGCTTTACAGTAAGCCAAGGACTTTTCCTTTGTTCCTGCAGTCATTAGACTCCACAGTATAACGGCTCTGAAAGTGTGAGTTGATGCGTGACGTTCCTATAAGGATGTTTAAGACTCATCCTCTGCCTCTTTGGTCTACATGGAAATATAACTGTCAGCAGCCTCAAAGTGAGGCCTGATAATTAAAGATACCGTGATATTCTGTGTATTATTGTCTGTGCATTGTCAAGTGTAATATGTCTCTATGAACAACATGTCAGCGGCAGAAGCGTGCTAATTGGATAATTAAGCGTCGAACTTGCAATGCAGTGCGTGAGTTTGTCAGTTTTACCGGCATGTTTCTTTAGTGTGTGATTGTGTGTGGGAGAGAAAGTCAGGGCATACGTGATTTCATATGCTGGTATATGTTAAAGTTCATACTTCATGCAGGTTTCGACGCACCGGCTGACTGAACATGGAGGTGAAAAGTTTATGTTATGATGTTAATTGCGTTGCCATTGTGACTATACCCTCAGGGATACATGGTACAGTGAACGGTGCACATCTGTGTATTCATCCATCTTATCATCTACTGTGTCTTATTGGACAACGAGCAGAGGAGGAGCGCTAATGCGCGGCTGGGGAGAAGTCATCATCATTTCAATTTTAAGAGGTTACTTCATCCATACCGTATTTATAAAATGTCCCATTACTGAACAATGTCTTGCAGTGGTGTGAGAAAATCAGGAAAATCAATTATCGATCGACTTCTTGGGCTATTTACTCCGGACTACAAGCAACAAACACATTAAGCTGGTGCCGGCGATGAATCAGACAAACTGTTCAAAATGAGTTTACACATTAGTTTTCATTGCATTCTGCTGGGCACTACAGTTTTTTAGGCCACAATCCATTCAGAGTGGTGCGAGGGCAGCTCAAATGATAATCACAGGAGGATACTGTATTTCACTGTTTGTCTGAATCATCATTGTCGACCTGACCGCAGAGCTAAATGAGACACAGGAGATGTCAAACAACTGTACCTGCAATGCTGGCAAAGATTTCGCTGATTCCTATCAGCACATACTGAGGCACCTGCCACCATATGGGTAAATCTGCCGCGTAGTAGATAACGTTGCCAAGCACCTGGTCAATGGTACCGTTTGATTTGACGATCTCCAGGCGTTTGGTCTCCAAAATCCCTGTGGGGACAGACAGAAAAAAATGCAGATGAGCAGAAGTTGGCTGAGGGTGAATGGAAGAAAAACTGGACGAAGCATTATTCTAAAACACTACACACTAGAGCTGCAACGATTACAGTTACAGTTTTAATTTCCTAATGAATTTTTCATGTACTGCCATACACCGCATAGCTGAAACAACTGCTGTAACTCTTCAATAGGCAGCAAAATATATAATATTGTTCGCCACAAAAAGTGCTATGGTCGGGGAGGGCTGTGCGTGTATTAAGAGGGGACCCCTATTAACTTCATACCCTTCTTACTAACGGTTATAACTAACTCTCTTTAACAGGGGAAACACCGTGGCACACAACAATTTATGACACATAAACAATTTGTAATGCTAATAATTGTACATTTACAAAATTGCACCACCAAACAGCATAATTTTCATATTCTATCCAGTAAAATAAACCACTATAAACCTATAATAAGGCCCAGTCATGAAAAAAAATACTGTGCTATACCGTGAAACTGACAGAATCTTAAAAAATACTGTAATCATCATACTGTCCAGCACTAGCGTGAATGCATGAAAGTGTGGACTGGATGCATGCACATATGGGGTCACAGCTTTTACGAATTCACTCTTGTTTTTTTTTTAATCTCTCTTGTGCATCCCATAACTTTATGGAAAGTACCCCTTTAATCACTAATCTGATCACAAGATGCTTGATCCATCACATCATACTGTTGGTAATGAATCAAAGCAACATATCACAATGCTGGATAAAAGAAAAGCAGGTTGGGACAAGTAGAAAGAAATGGCCAAATTAGTCACAATCGGGTGGAGAAAAGGTCTCTGCACAAGCAGAGGAATTCAAACACATGTATATGTACATGTATCCAAGAGGCTATTTTATTCATTTGAATTTTGTCTCATGTACCCTGTGATTAAACTAACAAGAGAGCACATTTGAAAACAAATGAAAAGATTTTAATTTTACTTGCAGGAGATGGTAGTTGCCAGTCTTTGTAATGCGAACACGGCTGCATCTGTATTCATGTCAGGATTCAGAGCTGATGGAGGCAGGGTGAGAGCCGAAGCCTTGAAGATTGAATCCTGGAAATCAGGGAAACAAACAAATCTACATGCTTGCTCATGGAGTGAGAAATCCAGAAATGCATGTACTGGATGCTTGAACACACATACACACACTTGGATTCCACTCTTTGCATACAAAACAGAATCAAACTGGTTTGCAAAGCAACGCGGCATAATTTTGTGGGAGTGAAAAATGGGTTTTGATTACAGCCCTGTGGAAGAATAGTTGACCCTCTTATCCAGCGGAGAGAAGATGCAGCGCATCCACTCAGCTCCTCTGGCCCTTTGCAGAGTAATGAGAGCCTGACTGAACCAGTGGACCTTCACTCCCTGCACTGTTAGCTTCTCACAACATGAAGCAGAGCTGGCACAAAGGTTTCAAAACGAGCGCTGGAAGTCCCAAAGGCTCTGGAAGTCATTTCAGGATTCTGCCAGCCGACAGAGGAGCGCTTAACACTTGCCTATTATTTTACTCATTACAACTGACAGACGACTGATTATTATGGACATAGGTCACACAGACAGCACTGCAATTATCCCCTAAATCACATCAGGCACATGTGAAATTGGATATTTTAAGTCTAATTGTGTGCAATGCAGGATGCTAATTTTGCTTTGTTTTTTTTCTGACCGATAGCCGACCCTCGTTACCGTCCCAGTACAACCGTCCGGGAGGCTCAGACATGCGTCTGCAGACACGGTGTTGCGTGCATTGTGGAGGACACACGCAGCCACTTTCCCAGTAAGGATGGAAGTGATTGTGCGTCCATGTGACCGGTACAGGCCCGCTGCTGTCCAGGGATGCGGAACACATGTCTGAGCTTGTCTCCACCGCATCCACCTTTTGAGGTTGTCAGCTGTGCGTCTGCCTCGCATACTCTTGTGTGTAAGACGGTCGATTTAACCCGTCAGTCTTCATTGATACAGTGGCGTGTGTCATGCAGCTCTCAGATGTGAGCGCCGTGCAGTTGGTCATGAGAGCTACAAACTTAAAAAAAAAAAGTGAATATGTCCTCTTAAAGGCTCATTTATGCTCAACGGATGGAGCCTTCTGTCCGTACTCTAATTCGTCCATGTTTCTGCACGTTCTCTGAAAGCTTACGGACACGACCATAGAACACGAAAATAAAATGAAAACAGCATTTTTGTCAAAAAAATTGAAAAATGCTATTTTCACGTTTTTCGATCTAAGGGGAGATCCTTACTTTGGAAAAAAAGTGAAAATGGGGGGGACCCTTAGGTCAAAAAAAGTGAAAATAGCTTCTTTTTTTTTTTAAATTGAAAAATGCTTTTTACGCAATTTTTGATGACCCTTATGTCGAAAACAAGTGAAAATAGCATTTTTGTCAAAAAATTTGAAAAATGCTATTTTCACGTTTATCAATCTAAGGGGGGACCCTTACGCTGAAAAAAAGTGAAAATAGCTTCTTTTTTTTAATTGAAAAATGCTTTTTTCATATTTTTTGATCTAAGGGGAGACCCTTATGTCGAAAAAAAAAAGCATTTTTGTCAATATTGAAAAATCCTATTTTCACATTTTAAAAAAAATGCCAGAACGGAATGGCAATGTATTTAATACATGATTTAACAGCCTATAGATATAGAACTGTTTTTATATTGATGTATTTAATGGGCTCACAGACTACCGCCACCTACAACGCTGCCTCCGCTTTTCCCTCTTTCTTAAGAGGTACATTATCACAACCTCACTGTCCTGTATGTTGTTGTCAGAAACTTTTTGACTTTCTTGTGCCCTCTGGTGGATGTATTGCTTAAAATCTATTGCCAACGTAAAGGATGCATGGAGGTATGTGGGCAGTGACGGTGACATTGTTTGAAATGAACGTATCCGTTTTCGTACGTAAAGGAGCATAAATGAGCCTTAATGGAAATGTCTGGCTCTGTAGCAGCTAAATGCGTCACTATGTTCATGATTTAATCACTGACATTGTCTGCTGTTTGGTGCTGGGCCGGCAGCACACAGTGGGTTGATGAGCTTGTTTGCTGAAAATATACTGTACTGCTGATGAGAGTAATGAGACTGAATGAAAACATTACAGTACTGGGTCATGAAAACCAGAGTCGGGTGATTTTGATGGGTTTCTACGCATGACTTCTTTTACATCATAGTCATTTCATCCATTGTTAACATAAAAAATATTGATTAGAGCAGAGGTTCTCAATCTTTTTTAATCAAAGGACTCCTTACAAGATCGAGAATATAACAGGGATCTCCTCATGTGTGTCCTTTGGAATAATTTGTTGTATTTTTCACACTTCTAATTTGAAGTGCATTTCAGAACAAATACATAAAATATAAATAATAGAAAAATAAAAAAAAACTGAGAAAAACAACAGCAATAGGCCTAGCCTATTGAATATGATAGGGTTATAAAAATAGTTTGTGGAAATAAGTTATTGATTGATAAATGCAGGTATATCATTATATTTACATTTCATCTGAAAACTTTTCAGGGACCCCCTGGCAGAGTGCCGCAGACCCCTCGGGGTCCCCGGACCTCGCTTTGAGAATCACTGGATTAGAGCAGATTTACAGAAAACAAATGTGTCCTTTTAAAGAATTTACCTTTTGTTAGTAACTTGAAGGAATAGAAAAAACACACTTGTTCCCCTTTTGGAGCCAATCACTTTTTACCACCTGCTCACTAAGTAAATAAATAAATAAACAAACAAAGACTGCCTAAATAAATGGATAATTCCTAATGACAAGATAACCACTTAACCACAACATGCAGAAGCCTTTCGTTCAAAGTAATTGTTTCCCCTGGTGCTCTCACTTTGATTCTCCGGGTCCCCTGTGACTTCTCTCTCTCTCTCTCTCTCTCTCTCGGTGTCTCTCTCCGTCTCTCGAGCACAGATACTCAGGCGGTCAGGATGACAGATGAGAGGAATGCCCGAGTTGTCAGAAGCTATTCTCTACACACATCTGTCAGCTAACCGGTTTTCAAAGGCAGGGAGACAGAGAAGGATAGAACTGGGGAGAATGGGTAAAATGACAAAGATAGAGTATGAAAATGAAGGAGATGGGAGGGGGAGGGAAAAGACAACACGATAATGGAAGAGGTAGAACACGGAGGCGGGAAAGAGGAGCCCACGCTAAACAATGACACAGGGATGGTATGGAGACAATAGTGTATTGTGATCGGCTTTTGTTGCTCAATTTAGTACGAAACATGAAAATGAAATTGGAGTTTAAAAAAAAAAAATTTAAAAAATGAAACCAATACTGTTAGCGAGAAGAACAGACAGTACTGTCAGCTCGGTTGATAACAGAAAGCTCGGGGAGAGGTGATATCCCTTCAAAGAGCAGCGCTCGGTAGTCTTCCACTTGTGGTTTGTCAGTGTGTTGATTAAGCAGTGCTGTGTTAGATCACCTGTCACGTTGCTCAGTGAAGTTCATGTTCCTGCGGCTGCTCGAGGCTGCGAAAACCCAGATTTAAGCCATTTCTCATCTCTGACTGGGCACCTGACACTGTGATGAGTTTTTATAAAACGCAAAACAAGAGACATACCGGCAGACAGACACATTAGAAAATGCTTCAATACTTTCAGTGCAGGGCTGCACCTTACAATACTTTTTTTTCATTGACTAATCTAACGATTCTTTTTTCAATACGTCAATTATTTTGACCCGAACAGTTAATTTACTCAACATACTAATAATATTTTATTCAATCATCTTCTCTTAAAAACAAAGAAATGTAAAACATAGCAACCCTTTCCCTGACCCAGAGAATCAGTATTTTTACTTGAGTATTTGACTTCAAACTAAAAAATGGTTATGACATGGATTTATTTAATCATTGGAGTAATATGCAGTTAAAATAATCACTGTCAAATGTATTTTTGCATCCGTGTGGAGCAAGGAAAATAATTGAAATGATGTACAGATTGTAACAACAGTCTGTAATGGTAAAGACATTTTCTCACTCATACATGGCCGTTTAAATAAACAGAAAATATAAAACGGCCTTAATAACAACGATAGATGACTCATGGTGCAACATTACGTTACCACACCAACAGCAGCGGTGCAGAAATGAGGCCTACTTTTAACATGGGGGCGATGAAGAAAATAGCGACTAATAAGTGACCTTAAGTGACCTAATATATCATGCTTGGGTGGGGACAAAAAGTAAAGGACCGCTGCCATTTTGACAAAGTTCTCCGAGACACTTTGTCTTCAAGTGTTCGTGCATCGCAGTTGTACTACTGTGATAAACTATTTCTAATATGCAGAGCTTACAGAGCAGCACATTGTTGCAGCCATCATGTTATGCAAATTGACGTATTTCCGTAAACGATTACGTCGACGCATCGCCCTTGTAGTTCCCTTTTGGTTTTCATTGTAGACACCCATGTTATGGAAGCTTGCCTTCCTATAAAAGCTGTCCAATATACCAGTAGGGTTGTCTGCCTTCGCAGTATGAACATTAATTGGGAGATAAAAAAATTACACATTGGCAACACTGACAAAATAAGGCACACAGATTCCATGAAAGTATAAAGTGGTCTTCCACTAGCAGTTGATTAGCACAGCTCTCTTTTATCACCTGTCACATTACTTTACTTTCTGTACTCGCTACTGCTGCCGCTCGAGATGCTTCAGCCAAGAAATGCAGATTGAAATCATTTTTCATCATGACTGGGAATTGGGCATGTAATAAAAGAGCTGCGGTTGTTGCTGTGCTAATATTGGCAGATTAACATAGAGCATATTAAACATGTAGCTGTACTCTACATTGCAGTCATCAGTTTTCTGCTCTTTGTAAGCAGTGCAATTCAAATTGAAAATTAATTGTGTGTGTACAGTAGGCTAAATATGACGCTGGCTTAGCTTAGCACAGAGACAGGAATCAGAGGGAAGACCTGGATCTGTCCAAAGATAACACTTTGGATTTTGTACACATTAAATTATGACATTAAGCAACAACATGTTAATTAGTGAGCTTTAGAGCTTTAGAAGTGCTGGTTGGGGTTTTTTTCTTACCTTTGGACAGAGTCACGCTAGCTGTTTACCCCAGTCTTTGTGCTATGCTATGCTAAGCTAAGCTAAGCTATGCTAAGCTAACTGGCTGCTGACTCTAGCTTCATATTTAGCATACAGATACAAGAGTGGTATCAAACTTCTCCAACTCTCGACAAAAGAGTGAATAAGCATAGTTCCTAAAATGTTAAACTATTCCTTTAATACATGTGTTATTGCTATAGTTGAGTGAGTAGCCTACAAAAGATTTAGAAAGTATAGACTTATTTTAATTTTGATCACCAAGTATTAAAAACAAAAAACTTAACCTGAGTGATGACAGCAGATTGTCTCAGTTTGGGTTCAGAGACTACAAAAACTTGTACAAAATTGGGGTGCATAATTTTAAAGTTGGCATTTAGCAGACAGGAGGGGGCCTATAAACATCACAGACCTTGACCCATACTGGTAACTATAAAGTGACAATATCTCTGCCTCCGCTGTACTGATTTTGACCTTTCTTCTTAACCATTTCCACTGGAGTCCACCAACTTTATAAAAGTGCAAATGGCTGGAATTCTTTTTTTCAAAACCTTACTTCTAGTACGGCTAATGTAGAGTCGATTCCTGAGGATAGAGCGAGAGGAAAGGCCATGTGGGTCATTAAAATCAAAAGAGGTTTTCATCTTTGAAGCATGAATGTGCTCAGCAAATGTAATGGTGATATTCCAATTACAATATTTGGCTTTGAATCGAAGTTTTGGATGGACCGACCGACTGATTGATTTATTGATTGACCGACCGACCGACCGACCGACCGACCGACCGACCGACCGACCGACCGACCAGCAGCCATTCATAGGCTCTAGGCAAAATAGATGGTAGCCAAGCATGATTAGTCAACGCATTCTCATAAAAGGGTCGTATAATGAATCCGAAAATGTATGCACAACTGTTTGTCGATATAATACGTGTTCCATTTTAAATACATGTGCCGATGGCGTGATACACACGTCATCAACGTCGCGATCCAAGTTGTGAAACGGGACTAATTCTGTAAGTTTAGGTGACAAAATGACTTGGTATGGTTAGTAAAAAAAACATGGGGATTAGCATTAAAATCCCTACTTCCGTGTTCCGTTTTAAATACATGTGACAGTCACGTGATACACAGACTTAAACTCCGGTCTTCTGGGTGAAAGTCCTGAGTTTGATCAGAAACGTAGATTGGTTCCTCGAAACGTCACGTTGTGGTAATAAATTGATGCTTCACGGGAGCACAACCCGGTGTGCGGATTCTATTTTTTTCCACCTGTCAGCTCTGTGAATTCCTCCTACAGTATGAGGCTGGGACGTTAATGTCTTTATTGTATTTCCGCTCCCTTGCACGGTTTCAACAAGTTAGCAGGTTGTATTAAAGCGCGGTGGAGAGAACAGCTCCTGTGTTGCAGTGGCAGCACGGCTTGCTAAGCTCCCCGCCCCCCCACCTCTCTCAATTTCTATAACACATACCTCCGTGGCCTTGTGCTGCCAGGCGAACTCCATTGAGACCACAGCAGAATACTGTAATGAATTTAAAAAGGCGCCAAAAACTTCTCTCTCTCTCTTGGCCTTAGGACTCAATTTCCCTCGGCAGCGTGTTGAGTTGGAATCAGATAACTGCCAGAAAGTGTGGAAAATCTAATGCATATCAAGTGAAGAAACATGCTGACACTCCCCAGTGACGGAAACACTGTGCTCTGCGCTCGCATAATACAAACCCAGTATAAAGCTGGAAGGAGTGGACTGGAAAAGGGGGGAGGTGAGAAGAACAAGTCCTCGGTGGGGAAGTAGATAAGGGATTTTCCTTTTCTTTCAGGAGGCATTAACCCAAATGGGCTGCTGAGTCCATGCATGACAGCTGTAGCAATTTATTTTTAGGATCAGTCCACATGAGGTTTTATGTGCATGTGATATACAGAGTGCGAAGGTTTGATGAACACATGGTCCCAGCAAACCTGTTGAATCAGTAGGGCTGCTCCCTCTTCGTCCATTAGTCATTTTTTATGCTTTTTTCATGCTGAATGATTTATTTCCAAGAAACGTATGAGCACATCTCTGGTAAACAAAAAAATTAAACTGGTGCTTTTGCATGATTCTTTGTGGACAAACTCAGTTTTACAGATCTGTCGATTCAATCGACTAATCGATTAGTCGTCAAAATCATGAGTGTTAGTGTTGTGGCCAACTGCTTTACTGAGATTAACTGTAGAAAATACACAGACTACGACTTGCAGATTCAAAGGAGTTTATTTGCAAAGAAACTGCTCATCATTTTGTGTGTCTCCATTTATACAAATCCGAATAACATCTTTGATACACATGACATACACGTGCATCTTGTCCTTATCAACTACCAAGATCCGCCACCCTTCCTGCTCACCTACTCAGCCTTCGTGCTCGAGCCACCATGTCCTGTTTCCTGAATACTGTGATATTCCTCTGTTCTCACGCAAGAAGCTAGACTCACATAATATACTTATAATACACAGAGCACACCACCAGATAAGACGACTAAGGATTTCTTTAGTCGAGGACACCCCTATGAATCAGTGCTCTGTGGCGTCACCTCCATAGAGTCAGCTTTAGACCCATCTGGGTCCGTCCATCCTGGAAACATATTTCCAGTTTAACTAATTGGGTTTATGTAATCAGTCCCTCTCCAACTGCCTGAGCAGACAGGAGGTCCCGGCTGTCCAGCCACAATATTGAACAGTTATTAAAGCACATTATATTTTTAATCTCACTGACATTAATGTGGCTCTTATTAATATTTAAATATTAACAATAAATCAAATGACCATATAATGTGCGAGGGATTATGCGTATTGAGGAGCCCAGACAAAAATGTAACCACACTGCAGTCCATTCTGCCTCTAAATACCTTTTTAGCATCTTTCAGCTCATTGTTTTGGTTTTACGGCCTGTAACTTTACACAGTCTGTAAGTCACAGGCATCAAACAGCCGATACAGACAAAGTTAGCCGCAAGCTGAAACGAGCGTGAATATTGGACATACATTCATCAGATGGCCAGAAACATCAATGGAAGCTCATGTTGCTCCGTGTCTGTTGGATGTGTAAATAGGAATCTGTTTTCTAACCCGTTTGTCATATTGACTTGTGGACGGTGCTTGGATAAAGCTTTACTTTCTGTCCACGTTCCTGTTCTCAAAGTCCCTTCGCTATGGAAGCAACGATAACAGCCTCCGAGCTATCAACGTACATGTTACGTTTTGAAGATTTGGATTGTGCAATAAGACAGACCTGCTCTGCTCTTTCAGTGAATGATTGTGTGTTTTCGTGTAGGTGTTGCACCGAAATGGGTTCCCTCCCGACGCTGTTTTGCAGAGGCAGCGTCGGGGCGTGGCGCCGCTCAGGACGATTGTGATTAGTTTAAGGAAATACAAACAGGCCAGGGTTTTTTTTCATCTATCCAGGAGTGAAAACTCACTGAATCCAGACTTTCTTCCAGCGTGGACATAGTGCTGTCGAGATAGGTCTGGCTACGCAAGACTAGTGTTTGACCTTGTTCAGTGGCCTTAAAAAAGATGCATGTTTAATAACACTCCAGACTGCACTCGGCGGATCAGATTAGCAAAGGTCCTATAGGTTCAAATCTCAGCCCCTTCAGTGTGCAGTTTGCATGTTCTCCACCTCTTTGCATGTTTCCTCTCGGCGCTCTGGCGCTCTCCTCCCGCACAAAGAAATGCATCTCAAGTGAAGATAAGATAATCTTTTATTAGTCCCACAGCAGGGGGACTGGAAACTCTTAATTGCTCCTATTTCTGAATGCAAGTGAATGTGTCTATGTGATGTCCCAGGGATAGATTGGCAAACTCTGTGGGGTATTCTCTTTGTTCATCCTAGTGCATGCTGGGAGAAGGTCCACCCTCCTTGTGACCCTTCAGCGAATAAGCTGGTATTTAAAAAAAAGACTGATAAATGAATGGATGTCAGAATTTAGTCATTTTTAGCTCCTCTCCTCTGTTTTCAATACATTCACAGTGTGACATTTCTGACTTTTACACCACTTTGCTTCTATCCTTATTACCATGGAAATTAATTAAACCCCAGCAACCTTCACCTCGCTAAATTTGAACCTGCTTAGTGAATTTCAGCTTGCTGCGTGGGATTTATTGCTCGGTGCTCTTGGGGTAGAAGCAACAATGGCGATAGGTAGGCCTAGGTAGAGAAAGGTTTTGCTAAAGGAAGCAGGGGAGTATTTTGAGTTTGAGAACTTTAAGGCTCAATTGGGAGTCTGAAAGAAATGTGTATATATATAAAAGAAGAAATGGAAATAAACAAAGGAAAATACATGAGAACAGCAGAGACAGGACTGCAGAGCAAAAGAGACTGTGTGTATGACAGAGAGAGAGAGAGACTGACACTCACCAGTACTTGTTATTCTACTTGTCAATTGGTTTTAATGGGTGTGCCTATTGCCTCCTGCTTATCACAACCTGACATACGATATTATAATACAGTACCCAGAGGGACACAGTTTCCGCTGATTTTAAACTAATGGTATTCCACTGGGCCGTTTGTTCCATTTTTCCAGAGTTTTATTCATGCAGTGAAGGATTTTCTGCTTTTTTCACCAGCCTGCCTCACATTTATATAAAAGCACTTACACACATTATTACAGACTTAAAGGAAGCTATTATTCGTTCATGCTGTGGCCACTGCTATGCCTTACAGCGAGGCACGTGTCTCCCTCTGATACCAAATGGTTGCACTTTGTTGTTGTTGTTGTTTATTTTTTCAAATATATTTTAGCTCATTGGCTAATCTCCCAAGAGTCAACATTTAAAACATTTAAGCATATTTCATAAGTAATTCAACATATAATTGTTGACACACACACACACACACACACACACACACACACACACACACACACACACACACACACACACACACACACAC
>JAOVVB010020742.1:0-16146 GCA_028570985.1 Heterobranchus longifilis | reverse complement strand
ATGCCTTTTTCATGCTGAATGACTTATTTCCAAGAAACTTATTGAGCATATCTCTGGTAAACACAAGATTTAAAGTGGTCCTTTTGCATGATTCTTTGTGGAAAAACTCAGTTTTACAGATCTGTCGATTAAATCAACTAATCGATTAGTCGACTAAATCATATGGGTGTTAGTCGACTAAGAATTTCGAAGACAGCCCTAGCCTAATCTATCAATCCGCAGTCACAACATTGGAATCTGCAATAACTGACTTTTTGACCATTTGGAGTCAGCAGACACAACCTGTAAACACATCATCGCTGTCCTTTTAGCTCTGTTTTGGTCTCTACCAACTCCTGAGGGAAATATTCAGCTCTTTAACTGCTAAATGTTCCACTATGTTCACCGGCTAATCGCTAACTTTGCTGGTTGGTGCTGAGCAGGAAGTGTACAGTGGCTTTATCACAGCTATTTGTGCCAAAAACAGCTGCCTGCTGTGGCCAAAAATAACACTGATGAGAGCAGTGAGAGGAAACCAAAAATGTTTTGTGTTATGAGCTAGAATATCAAAACAATTACCTTAAAGATGGTGAAATGCTCCGTAGACCTGAGGGGAACTGCAGAGTTGATAATTATCTAAGGGTTCAAGTAGCTGTTTCATCCATTATTAATATAAAATATTAATTATAGCAGCTTTACAGCCACTCACATTCAGCGGTCTGACCTGAATCGTGCCTTTGAAACAGATTACGGTCTCATGACATCAGTGTAGATGTGCCACTAATCAGGTGACATAAGAGGTCAGATAAACCTAGTGCTGTCCCACTACCCAGCATGCTCCTGGCTGATGTCCGGTCGCAGGAAAGTGGAATGGATGAAATAGGACCGGGATCAATGTGTTCCACACCGACAGAGCCCAGAACTCTGATGGAACGAGAGGAGGCGGAGTCTGTGTTTGCATCGCTGATGCTCGGTGCTCAAACGTAGTCAAAGTTGATGGACAATGTTTCCCTGATGTTGAATTTTTAATGTTAAGATGCCGGCCACATTATCTGCCCAGATAATCCACCAGTGTTTTTGTAGCTGCTGTTAACATTCCTCCGGATGCAACTTCCAAAAAAAAAATGCACCACAGGAATGCACTACTGTTTTTGTTTTGCTATTTTGTTTTTCTATTTTGTAGCATAAAGGGACTACAACTGGATCTAACTGTGCAACTCTGTGTTATACAATGACAAAAAAAGAACCTTGAGATAATGAATGACCACTGGTCCTAGTAGTTTTTAGGCTTGGGCAATATCACGGTATTACGATATACCAGGGTATTTAGAAATCCAGATGTATAAATTTCAATATCGTCACAAAATACAGACGCTCCTCTTTATATGGAGATGCTGTAACGCGTGTGTACTCGCGTGTATGTACAGCCACCAGAGCAGAGCTGTATGCACCAAGGTTTTTTTTTTCTCACACAAATACTGTATATATACTGTATACCCCAGAAAAACAGCAAGACGGTATGAGGGTATGAAAAAATAGATACCGCTCAAGTCTAGTAAAGCAACTTGTACCACGTCTGTAACTGTAAAAGAAGACCAGAAGTTTACATCCCCCAGAACATAAACAATACATATAATAATTTGTGAGTAAAACTGTAATAGCTCACAATTTTTTTCCATCAGAAAATAGATTCGGACTAGACGTAGACATGGCTTTACTTTAAAAGTACTCTAGCAATTTTGTATTGCACTTCCTAACTTCTAAGTTACTAAGACTAAGATAACCTTAGTAACTTTTCGTCCTTAATATGGGTCAAGCTCCAAAAACCCTTGATTTCCATATTGCAGTAGTAATGCTCCCTTCTGCTAAATGTCCTCACATTTGAAACTTCAGTTTGTAGCACAGCCTTTCTGTTGAAAATGTTGAGTTTCCAACCCTAACCCAAGATAACCCCTGATTATCTCACACTTGAAAAAGCTTCTCTACATCCACAGAAGACATTATGCAACTGTTTTCACAGACTGACCATTAGCCTACTAAAAGTGCTCGCTGGTCAATTAGAGAGGCGTTTAGTGTGTGTGTATATGCAAATGTAATGTGTAGACGTATATTATAGCAACGTTACAGGCATCAGCTCTATGAATAACTGTGGTATGTTAGGGAAGTCATTGTGAATTACTGCCTATAAAAGCTCACAGTCAGAGAGTCTGCACTTCCTCTGACCCCAGCTCGCTCGCTCTCTGGTGGCCAGACCACTGAGAGGCTATTTTTTACTCGTCATCTGTCATGTAAAATGCCAGCGGGGGTAATCTATGCCAGGTTATCTATAAAGCCAACTTATCTTTTTAATTAGAGAGCCAGAGAGGGTGACTCTGGCAAATAACAACATAGATCTGCTGGAATGATCTGTCTTTGCCAGCTATGAGCTTCTTCCAGACACAGCGCAGGAGGGACGATGTCTGCTACAATGGATGGATAGCCAAAAGCTTTGCGCTCACAGCTAATGAGCGCGCTAGCTGTTACACCCAGTGAAAGACAATAAACCAATTTTTCAGACACTTGCTTGAATTAATATGCAAAATAGAAGCTATCCAATGAGCTGTAAAGCAGGAAGAGAACATGTGCAGAGAGGACAGTCGACTTATTCCACAGATCAAAGGCATAAATCTCAACAGTGCCAGCGATTTGAGTGATTCTGTGGGAGCGAGCGCTGATTGCAATTCCTGTCGCGTAAAGGCAAGCCTGCTCTGCCGTGTGTGTTTGTTTATAAGCTGCTAATTGTGGCCCAGAGCAGAGCAGAGCAGGCGAGGCTTGGCTCTGATAAACAGTGACGCTGAGCCCTCTGAGGCCCCTAACCTCTCACATCAGCAGCCCCTAACAGCCCTTTTTCTTCGTCTTAGAAACCAGCTGGAATCAGCTCCTGCTTCTCTCATACTCAGTCCTGCAGTCCTTTCCACTAATCTCACCCCAGGATAAGTTAAACAATTTATAATTTACCATTATTGTTTTGAGTGTGGGTGAGATGAGCTGGGGAAGTCAGAAATAAGAAAAACTTTCGCTCCGAAATGACAAAAACTTTATACAGAAACCCTGATCAGACTGGTCTTCTAAATGCTGCCCCCCCCCCACTGAAATCTGACTGCTGCTGACCCCCTCCCTTACCAGATTGAGAATACGATAGCTAATTTTCTAGCCACTACAAAAAAAAAAAAAAAGAATAAACATGTAGTCCTAAGAAATGAAACCAAAAAGGAAGCAGATGCAGCTTTTCATCTTCTAAAAACAAACCAACCAGTGTAAAGTTTACAGATGCCGGACATCACTGATTCAAGCATAATAAACCGTCCGTGCACACACACTTCTATACTTGTGGGAACCATCATTGACAAAACGCATTCTCTTGCCTCTAACCATCACTACTACACGCCGAACCCCCTTTACCGTGAGCTTAACCTAAGACTAACTCTTAACTTTAACCCAAAACACAAAAAGTTCCTTGTTGAGTTGTCTTGCAAATAAACAAAAGTCTGTTTATATTCAGTCGTTCTCACCAAAACCAACTGTGTGTATCCTGTTTTTTATAGGTCATAAAACATTTGCAAAGCTGTTTTTCATTTCTATTTTTAAATGCTTTGCATTCATGTATTCTATCTTGCAGTCTTCTTCTTACTTCCTTGCCTTTTCGGGCGCATTGATGCTTCTTTTCTCAACAACTCGATCAGTGGAAAAGTGTGAAATCAGCGGCAGGATTCACAATACAAACAAAACTGGAACCCGCTAGAAAAGACATTTCTCCAAAGCACTACTAGTTGTCCAAAACTCCACAGGGTACCTTTAACCTTCAATCAAAAAAATCCCCACTTTCCACAAATATTCTCATCAAAACTTACATTTTACATACAAAAATAAAAGCATAATAACAGACATCACTGGCCCCTCTCCAAAAATTACATTCTCATACATCTAAACTGCATTTTCAATTACATGTCGAGGAAAACTTATTTTCTCCGGGATTACGCTCGTCTTTTGACGTATCACAAACACAAACAAACAAAGACAGGACTTTAAACTTTGTTCTTACCAAAAGTCAACATTGACTTGTTTTAACTATGTGCCATACTTAACTCATGTCACGTACTGAACTCAACCTACGTAACAAATGTACTTATTTTAACCCAAACCAGGATCTTTTTCGAAACCTAAACAAGCAGTTTGTTGCCTAAACCCAAAACCTGCCAAAGAATATTCTAAATTCCATGTTCAGCATGAAAATAAGATCATGGTTGCTCACAGAATGATTTAAAAATGCCAATTATTGCCTGACTTCTTTATTAAAATGACAATAGTTAGTTTAGCTGCACCCAGTATTCTGACACCTGCAGTATTAAACCGTATTTGCCGTTACCACCAGTAAACAGAGTGTCGCCAAATCAACCAGGACTGAAATCTTAAGGATTGCTGCCTCAAGTTTTATGGTTTACTTATATTATGTTATTTGTTTATTTTGTAATGTGTAGATCTTTTAGAAGGCATGTTTATGTTGAAATAAACACAACTATACAAGTAGTTATGTCTCTCCTTGTATTGCTTTGCCCTTTTATGGACGTAATGTGCAAAAATAGATATTCGAATAGGTTCAAACCTGTTTTTAAAAAAGAATAATCAAACGTCATTTTTGGCCAATTTTGACAGCTCTAAAACCCTGCCACATATTTAAAACTGTGTGTTTCGCAACGTGTGCTGGCTGCTGGAAAATACCCTCCTCGAAACGTAATTGAGATAATAGTTTAGTTGTATAGGGATGTAATTTTTAGGACACTGAGCTGTCCCTCCTGACCCCCCATAGAGCTCGTGGACAGAGTGACCTTAGCGCTGCTGGATTTTGGATACCAACCTTGGCCTTGTCGAGCTGTGCCTGAGCCTGTCGCTCTGCCTCTCTGCGCACTGCCTCCTTATCCTCCTCAAGGGACACATCGGAGTCTGATGGACGGCTGGTGTAGGAGTCGGCCGAACCCTGCAGAGACACAGACATTAACACTTCAGCGACACGCATGCACTGAAACTCAGCTTTGTCCATTTGGAATTCACACTTTAAAGATGACAGGTGTCAGAGAAGCGGTGGGATTCACAGCATCCCGAGGACTTCATTTGCTTTGCGTTGCCCTTCCTCTTCAAAGAAATGTTCAACTTTGGAGTTGAGCATCTGATGTGCAACTTACAAATGTACAAACACGCCCACACAGACTGAAGTGTTAAGCTCTGATCATCAAAGGAAGCTTAGCTGATTTCACGAAATAATGAGTGTAGAGGCTGTGCTCAATAAAATGAGCAGGCATGTCATTCTACTATCAATCACATCACTGCAACAACTTGAGGAAATCACCAGAGCTGATTGAATCTGTAGCAAATTACGGACACTTCCTCCTTTTCTGACAAAGGACGCCAGAGGACACAAACTGTCTTTAACAGAATCACATCTTCTATCCTTAGCTCTCTCTCAGCTGCTCGCCTGCAGATTTATTGTGATCCTTGTGTGAGAAACACTGGGGGAAATGTTGAGGAACAGTATGTCTCCATGTGATATGCGGTTGCAACGGATCTACTCAGACTCACACATACCAAAACACACACGATTACTACCTTAGACACACTCCTGAGTGCAGTGCATTGGTGCACACCACCACACACGCATCCCAAATCTTGTTACATGAAAACAGATCATAAATAATTGCTGAGGTAGTTAAAGTATTACTTGCACGCTATTGCTAGACCGTAGTGTTTACAATGCCCTACAGAGAACAGTTACAACAGACAAGCTCAAGTTGAAAAGAAAAAGAGAAAAAAAGAGTGACTGACTGAAACTGTGTAACAGATGGATAAGATGTAAAATGTTATTTTTAAAACAACAAGAAAATCATTGATATAGACCATAGATATAACCTACAAACGGCACTCTGCCTTTGGGGGAAAAAACACAGTATTAGCTCGGGATAGACCGATTAATCGGGCCGATTAATGACATTTTGAGATAATCGGCATCGGACGACTACAACTTTTTTCTGTAAACATTTTTCTCTAATCTTTCACTTTTCTGGAAACAGAAGTAGCTTAACCTCACCAAATCATGAATTTGTTAGCCAACCTTTAGCATGACTAGTTTAGCTGTTTCTATCCTCTATGGCCAGATTTTGCTACTACTTTATATGTGGGAAAACAAGCAAATTCCCAAGATGTTAGTTAATCAAAATTAATAGATTTCAATTACAGAAAACAGGAAAGGGGTAAAAAAGTAAATTTAGCTTTACCCACAGCTAGCTTTTGCTATCTCACCAGCTAGTTTAGCTAAATTGGTCTCTCTTGCTTTAGTCTCACGTAGCCAGACTTATCTCTACAGTGCTATATCTGCGCTGGAGGAAGGTCTGGCTTTCACTCCTGGAAAGTGAAAAAAACTCCCTGGCCTGTTTGTATTTCCTCAAACCAATCACAATCGTCCTGGGTGTTGCCACACCATGATGCTGCCTCTGCAAAATAGTGTCAGGAGGGAACCTGTTTCACTGCAACACCTACAGTAAAATGTTGTAAACATACTCTCTGTAGATCTTTACAATCATTCACCCAAAGAGCAGAGCAGCCCTGCCGTATTGCACAATCCAAATCTTTAAAACTTGTAATTTTCAGCGTGTACAGTAGGTTGATAACTCAGAGGCTGTTGCCGTTGTTGACTTCCTGTCTGGAGACAGGAAGTAAGGCTTTTATCCAGGCACTGTTCACCCGCTAAGCCAAACTACTCTTGCTTTGCTTTTTGTCTTTAGCGGTTCTCTCTGAAATTATATATTTCTATGGCCTACAAAATGTACATACATAATAAAATACACACATAAATAAAAATATCAGCAAGTCAGATTCTGGTCTCAACTACATTTTGACTAGGGTAAATATGCAGTTACTGCATTTTGGCATTGTAGGACAGCACTGATAGCTACAGCTGACTGAAATAAAAGTAAATACTGAAGAAAAACATACAAACATTTTATAATTTCATTTGTGGATGTTGGAATGAATACAATACATTTGCACACAGACTACAGAATAATTTCCCAGCGTCACGTATCAGTTTCAGTTCAGCATAAATCAGAGACTAAGATTAAAAGAGGGGATTGTTAACTAAGTGAAGACAGTGTGAGTCTTATCCTCACCTGCACGCTACTACGCCACCCACACAAGGTCTTTCATTCATCCCACTGCACCATTACACTCTGCTGTCTGAGTTAAAAATAGCCTCCCTCACTCTGTGCCTGATTAGAATTACCCAGCCATCACATACATACAAAGGAGGATGTCCTCTCCACTTATATTACCTGACTTGTGTATAGAGACGATACAATAAGTGTTGTTACCGTACATGATACGAGGTTATTCAGATTTATGTCCTCCATTTCACAATGACACCCTGCTGCTTGTCTCGCATCCTCCCTACTTTGTACCTGATACGAATGTAACTCATTTGAAAGCAAGCTCATTATAAATCCATGTGCTGCTTTCGCTGTCATCGCAACCGTGAGCACAACAATCTCCCAGTGGCTTTCAAAACAACAACAAGCATCTGTGTGTCAAACGCTGCTCAAGCCTCGAGTTTGAATATGCAGCACCACTATCGGATAAGACAAATTGGCCCCTTATTGCACATTAGCCTCTCTTTTATGAGCTACATTTGGCCGTGAAAAGTGCAGGTGAAAATACATGGAATGATTATTCCATCAGGTCCCGGCTAACGACGGGGCGTGATAAAGAACACCGTCCCAGTGGGTCAGAGGGAGGTGATGTGGAGCTCTGCCCAGAAACTGACAGCCATAACTGATAACAACATCCAGCTTCTCATCATCACCAGGCGATACACAACTGACCCCAACACTGTGTGGACTGACGGATGAAGTGGAGACGGCGCGCAGACTTGCACATGCACACAAAAACAGACGATGTAAACACACTCAAAAATCTGCTTACACAGGCATCGGAGCTCTTGACGTGACCTCCCTTGGCTCGTTTCAGCAAGCGGATCCAGGTGGCCTTCATCAGCCACACTGGTCATTCAGTGTCCTGAGCCACTGCCCCCGCCTGCTACTGCTACAACTACACCTGACTGCGCTGTTGTGGTCACTTTTGCACCGGCGTTGCAGCGGCCGTCACTGCTCTGGCTACAGGTACATTCAACACGGTGGCACCATGGACAGTCGGTTCCCGTTACGCCTCGGCTGTAAATGCTACCTTCTTCATCTCTGGGTAAATAAATAGCTTTGGAGTTGGGGCTCCTTGTTTTGCTGCAGCTCCAGCTAGCTCTGCTGCTGTCTGTAGAGCCACGGTTCCTGCTCCTCCTGCCGTTACTGCTGCTGCTGCTGCTGCTGCCAAAGATGGGGAATCCACAGGAGCTCTCTGCCCCGCGCATAATCTCAGCAGCTCTCTCCCCGTCTGCCCCGGTCTCCTTGAGTGCTCAGTCTGCCGCTGCAGGTGCTGAGGCTGACTCCCAGCGCGAGTCAGGTGGCGGTGATGCTTCTCAGCCTCTCGTTCAAGCTTTGGCTCCAGCCTCGTTCTCCTCCTCCTCCTCCTGCTGCGCTGCTGTAGTCTCCCCGCGCTGCTCCACAAGCGATGGATAACAGCAGTTTATCTAACACGAGTCCTGGTGTGGCTGCCTGTGACCGACTCTCCTCCTCATGCTAATGAAGCTGCTGCCTCTCAGGTGCTGCAAGCTCCCGCTTTCTCAATCTCCGTGTCTCAGCCTGTCAGTGCATGTCCTGCACACTCCTTCAGTGATGCTGCCTCTCTATCTCTGTCTTTACCCTCCCCTCCTTCTCCTCCTTCTTCTCCTCCTCCTGTCACTTCCCTTATTTTTTTTCCTCAGTTACCCCTCACAGTCAGTCCATCTGCTCGTTGTGTGTCTCTCTCTGCAGTGATGGGGTGTGCATGGGCAATACGGATACTGTTTATGTGTGCATGCTGTTTTGTTCTTTTTTAGTTGTAAGTACACTACATTCCCCCTGATATGAGCCGTTTGTAGAATAAAAAAATAAAGTGTCACATCACCATCTCCTCAGAGGTGAGAAAATCTGCACACTTTTATCAGGGATGCAACTGATCATTATTCTCATTATCCATTCATGCACTAGCTCTAAGATTTTTCCTTTCATGCCCTCCTTTGGAAGCCAAAAATAATTCACGCCCACCCCCCTACCCCTGCGTTTTAATTTTTATCAGCCAGTAACAACATCATGGAGACTAAAGCAAGATTTAAACGACATTATCTAGAACATGGACTGGATGTTTCTTTTCATATTTCTGAATGGTTACTGGTGTGGAAATGCTAAAACATGCTGCTCAATTAGACACACAAGTCTCTCCTGCTAACAATGAACTTCAGAGCACAATAGGCTTTCTCATATCTTGGATTTGACAGCAGTGTTGCATAAATTTGCATCTGTATTATTTTTGTCAATTAATCGATTTTTCTAGTTTGAGTAGCGTTCAATAAATTATGAAGAATGAAGAAATTGTGATAGAAAATTGTGAAAAATGTTCTGACATTTTATTTTTTTTAAAAAAAAGAAAAAGAAAAAAATGAAGAAAATAATTAACAGATGAATCGATAATGAAAATGAAAATTAAATAGCAACACATTTGAAAATCAATTAATAATTTCAGTCATTTTTCAAGCAAAAATGCTAAAAATTCTCTGGTTTTAGCTTCACTAATGAAATGACTTCCTGATAGTACATACTTGATAGTAACGAATATTTTTTGATTGTTGGTCGGCCAAAACAAGACTTCTGAATTTGCCACTTTGAACTCTGGGAAATTATAATTAGCATTTTTTACTATTTTCTGACATTTTTTGGACAATACAATCAGTTAGTCGAGAGAATAATCAGCAGATTAATCGATAATTACAATAATAGTTAGTTGTAGCCCTAAGAGTATTGTATGTGTGTGCTTGTGTGTGAGACAAAGAAAGACAAAGAAATGAGAGTTAATAAATATACTGCATCTTTTTTTAAAGAATCTCTGGTCTCAGCATTAAGGATTCTGAGGTGAAAGCTGCTCTAAATTCTCGCCCGTCAGATCAGCGTGATTCATTACATGTGAGCAGAGCATGGCAAAGCCACACAGGACAAATGAGAATAATTATGGCGTTAATTAAAAATTTCCCATCCTCATAAATAGGAACAGCCAAAGTTAAACCCTGCAGAAGGATTATTCAAACTGTCCCTTTTATTTGCACTGCTGCACCGCTGACGCATGATGCTCCTCGGTCTGACCCGTCATGAGGTTGTGTGAGGTCAGAGGAGTCGGGGTGGGCCCGTGGGACCGGCGGTAGAAATGGACTCGCTGGGTTTATGGCCAGCAGTCACTCCCCAAGGAGCACTAACTGTAGATCAAAGGATGACATGCTAATCAGTGGTGCTTATCATAACCAATCAATGACACGCCTCAATCTGCTCAGGGTCTTTTCAACAAGACACGTGCACTTAAAAATGACACATCTTACATGAAAGGAAAGGCTGAGGGAGGATAATGTGATTTTTAGCTCATTAAGACCAATTAGTCTAATGAGAAAGGCGATTACCTGAGGTAGATTATGTTTTGAACATAAATGATTGGGAATGGTGGACAAGAAAATATGTAACTTGTCCATCATAGTCTGGCTTACAATGCAAACAGTGTCATTATGAAGCCTTAAACCCAATTCGTGCTTTTCTCGTCCACGTGTGAAGTAAATATCGGCATCGCCCATGACCGTGCACCGACCAGGTCTGTGGTTGCTGCCCGGAAAGAGTTACCGTGCACCCCCTACGCATAGCAAGCTCTGTTGTTTCTGTATGCCAAGCGCTGTGTACGTACTCATAGAACTGGGGTTACATCCAGTAACTTCTCTGTATACACTGCAAGCTGGTTTGCCAAGAAGAAGAAGAAGAAAAGAAGAGGAAAATAAGTCGATCATAACAAAATGGACGCTTGTTTTGAAGAGAGGTTGTTTGAGGAGATCCACCATTACTCACATTTATAATGTATACACATTTATTAAAAGGAATATAAAGACCACCAACCACCACCAACTGGAACAGAGTGTGGAGGGTGGATCGACGTGGACCCAGACAAGCATGAATTGAACCGTGTGCACGTCCATGTGATCCATACGCGGACGACCAATCCGGCAAGTATATGGGGGCTTTACTTCTGCTCCAGGAGGAAACCCTGGTGGACAGGAAGTCCCTCCTCCCCTTCGTGTGGTTCTGAAAGTCCTGTCGCTGCAGCCGGGGCGTAACGCCGCCAAAGACGGTTGTGATTGTTTAAAGAAATACAAACAGGCCAGGGAGTTTTTTCCCCCCTATACTGGACTGAAAGCCACTGAATCCAGACCCCTTCCCCCCAGCACGGACACATCGCTGTGGAGACAGGTCTGACTCCACGAGACTATATCCATCATAACATCAAACCTCAACTACAACAGCAGTTTAAGAAAGAAAACACCAATCCACAGCGTTTCCTGTTTTTCAAGTGCAATGGTCACATATGTTTCAGTGAGGTGTGTTGACACACGTAGCCTGCAGAGGTCTCAGGGCGGGGCACAGATGCTCTGAACGTGGAGCCCGGAGATGAGAGCGGTGGAGCTGTGAAGGCTGCACTCCGATAGCAACACTGACAAAGACTCACAGCGACAGAACGAGCCTCCGGCTGCCTGACATGACCGACCTCGAGACCCGCTGCCGCACTGATACTGACAGCATTGTGTCCACACACAGACCACTAATAATAACCTAACAGCAGTATGACACTGCTTTGATCCGTGAGGAGAGGTGCTCTTTATTTGGGCTCACCCAGCAGACGGAGAATCACAGCTCCGTTCAAAGTAGCAGGAATTTGGTGTGTTGCTCGAAGACAACTCTGCACGGTTGACTCTTGAAAACCATGTAAATCTTCCGATTACAGGACGCTCTTCCTGTTGACTTTGCCGATCCACCATGATCCAGAAAAAGCTGCAAATCTCATCACATTTGCCAAACAAAGCGACGATATCGGACAGTTCACCACAACCCTGCTTACATTTGACGGCTGTGTTTTTTTAGCCATACAAACAGCATGACTCTTAGGATGGCAATTTCTGTCTGACCACCACACAAGATTGAAATATGAAAACAACTATTGGGCGGAATAAAATGTAATTTTGTACAGAGGAATCCTACTGATTTGCAGACATTTTTGACAATTATCAGATGGGTTACCATGACATTTGGTACATGGTAAATTTGTATACGTTCCCCAGTGGATGAATCCTAAAGACTTTGGTGATTCCTTAACTGTAGGGCCCTCAGCCGGCACAAAATTTGGTACAGATATGCATGGTCCCAAGATGATGTATTCACATGACTTTGGTGATTCTGTGACTTTTCCTCTAGCGCCACCATGAGGTTGACATTTGTAATATTGAATGAAATATCTCAACAACCATTGAATGGACACATGTATGTTCTCCACAGGATTAATTTCACTGACTGATCCACCATCATCAGGTCAAAATGTTCATTTGTCCACTTTGGTTTGTGACCAAATAAATGCAAAACACTTTTTCATTTGTGCTAATTAGTAAATATGATGCTAAAACTTGCTAAACTAAATGGTGAACATGATACACATTGGTCCTGTGGTACTGATGCCACACTTATTGATTCATTTGGACAGAGATGTGCTGTAAGACCACCAATGATCTCTACATGCAGCAGTGGCATGGCGATCATTACATTAGGACATTACAAATCACTGTGGCTATTACCACAGACCACTAAAACAGGAGGCTGTGAGTCAGTCACTGCCGCCTCCTGCGTCTGACACAATCACTTGTAGTGGATGAAGCCCTTACACCAAGGAAATTCTTCGTGATGTGAAAGCTTCCATTTTCATTTTTAGCCACTATAGGAGTTATTCTCTATATGTATCCACTATAAAAATGGAGAGCTGTAGTCATGCAGAAAATAATGCATGTGAGCTATAAAGTGCTCTCATGGTCAAGGAGTCCTTGTCAAGAAGTAAGACTGCTGCATCTTTCCTTCCACTCAGGCCACCACTGACTGCACGCTCACTTACGGCTTGTTTGCCGTTTCCAATTTTATTTTCACACTTTTCCACATCGACGTCCTCTCTCCTTGCAGTGCCCTAAATGTTCTCCCACTCTTCTCTCTCCCATTCGCACTTCTTTTCACCTTTTTCCATTCCTTCCCATCCCATACTGACCCCTTACTGTGCTGCTCTCATCTCCCGTCTCTCTCTGGGGATTACAAATGTCCTTCCTGCCTCTCTAGTTTGCTCAAGAAGGAAAGGACAGTTTTGTGCATCTCTTGCATTTTCTAGACAACAATTCCAAGCACTTGTGACTGTAATGACGTCAAAATCACACTTGCCAGTGTCATACTGAAATGCACAGACTTCTCCAATCATTGATAGAAGTTTGGACATCTGCTGATAAGAACTCAAACTCAAGATGGTACTTATGGTAAACATCATAACTGCTCATTTCATTGTCATTGTGAGCATGTTAGCATTACGTTTAAAGCAACAATGTGGTATAGCCTCACAGAGCTGTAGTGTTGCCTTAGACTCTTTTAGAGACTCTCCTTAGAGTCTTGCTTCATAAAAAGTGTCATAAAAGTACCTTACACATATGAATAGTTGGCATTTATTGGCAGAGTATTAACTTGCCTGCTTATCTTAACATGTAGTGGCACCATGCCATAATCCTGTTCTATAAAAGGGAGTAAAAACCAAGTAAAAGTAGACAAGAGTTCAAGGGGTTAATAAATTATGAATGACTCAACAGTTCACTGTGCAGTTTGTCTTAGAGTTCAGACTGGGGTTACAAGCAGCTGAAGTTTATAAAGTAAATTTCATCTTAAAATTCAGACCGACTAACAAAATGAGCAAAGCAGCCAAAATTCAGCAGTGAATCTAATGAGGCAGCGTGGTCAGCCTGCACACTATACTTCACATTATGCATCATGATTGAAGAATGAAGATCACTTCTCGTGCCAAGTCATGTTCAGTTCTGGCTGACGGACTTTAGCCGACTGCAGTGGGCTGACAATGGGCTGAGCGAGTGTGCTAGCAGTTTCGGGCTTGGCATGACTCATTCTTGGCTGGAGCCAAAGCCTCTTTTCCCAGCCATCTGTCCATCACTGCCACTTCACTCAGTGCAACACAAAGTCAATTAAATCATCGGTCCACAAACGGCGTCTCCTCCGTCACACAGAGACAATGAGAGCAGACATGACAGCCAAGAGTGAGAGATGTGTGACTGCTACAAGGAATAGTTACCAATATTTAACACAGAGGAGTTAATACTAAGTGAGCAAGAGAATGAAAAGAGAAACAGATTGTCTGTACATCTGTGAAAGAAAAAGAAAATGAGTGTGAGAGAGAAATGAGCAGAGAGATAGAAGAGGGGGGAGGAGTAATGATCCTTCTGGCGTGGCAAAAGAGGGATTGGCCGCATGGACGCCAAGGTGACACTGACAGGCCTATGAAAAAAGTGTTTACCCAGCATCCCATGTGCCAGTGCATTAGATAAGTGCATCATCCCATCGAGGTGATGGACTCACTGGCTGTCAATCACATGAACTAAGAGTGCACAGTTGCTAGCTAGAAACTTAGAAACCAACCACATGGTGTTGATACTTACATGATATTTACAAGCTTTTTGTGGCTATAATGTCTATTATTATTGTAAAACTTAAACATAGATATAACATTCACAATACTAAAATGAAATGGTAAAAAGAGACAATTACAAAGTCATTCTTTAAAAGACTTAATATCAAAAAATAATGCTGCAGTTAACATGCAGGCTATACTTAACATTATTGTTATGCTAACATGCTGAGGTGCAGGTATAATGTTCACCATGTTCACCATCTCAGTTTGGAGTGTTAGCATGCTAACATTTGCTAATTAGCAATAAACAAACTAAAAGGTACAGCTGAAGTTGATGGGAAAGCCCTTACTTTTGCAGGTATTTAAGTATTGGACTTTAGGATTTTGAGGTTCTGGCATGAAATATTGATGCCTCTAGTCTAAAAGTATTGCTACTGGTAAACCAGCCCATACAGATTAAACCTTTCTTTTTAGGTGCTGTTCTGACTTATATGTACTTAAATGAGTATGTACTGTATGGTGTTGCACCTCACAGAGAGCAGTTGAAATCCCTGCAACGTTATGACAAGACAAATGCAGCGTGACGGGACCCCTACAACTGCAAAATATGTGCTAATCCTTTTCCTCCCGTAAGTATTACCTGCAGCCAGCAGCAGCAGTCCCTTGGGGGGCTTTGCTCTCATTTACAGTGAATCCCCTCACAGCGAGATCTAGCCGTCCCTTCCCTCTCAGGTCCCTCTGTGGAAACACAGCACCATAATAGGATGATGGCTGATCAAGGGGAATACAGCGAGAGAAGCCAGGGGCTGCTCTGTGCTGCTTTTTTGTGCTTGCGTCATCAATATCCCGGCAGTTTCCCGGTGTATGAAGCAGGCTGCGGATGATTGATGAGAACTGGTTACGAGAGCAGAACGAGCTGCTAACCATCTTCAGTGGAGCAAAACATGCCGTCCAACAAATGGGACTGTGCTTGAGTAAAATGATTTCAGCTTCATTTATTTTATTTAATACAGAGATAAATCATACACTCTGCACGAATCCCTGGCAAAAATTGTGATTCATGCAAAATTGATCTCGTTGCCACAGAGGCACGGGGATTTCCCAGATTTCAGTAGGAGGCCCATCCGTAAAAAAAGGTAAATTCAAACGTTAAAGTATAGATAAAACTCCAAATCTACTAAGTGGACCTTGCTTAGGTTTTCTTCATCATATCCGAAAAGTCCAAAACCACAAAATATTCAGTTTATTATCATATAAGACAAATAGAAGCATCAAATCAGGAAGTAAGACTTTATCCCTGTTTGGTAAGCCCACCAGACTATCAAAAATAACTAATGATTAAGTATTGATTTAATTAGTTTTCTTCATTAAAGGCCCTGCATAAAATCAAACGGGAGCACGTGCGTGTGTGTGTGTGTGTGTGTGTGTGTGTGTGTGTGTGTGTGTGTGTGTGTGTGTGTGTGTGTGTGCGTGTGT
>JAOVVB010020717.1:0-16148 GCA_028570985.1 Heterobranchus longifilis | reverse complement strand
ACTTACCTTCATTTAGAGCTCATTTAGAGTTACCAGCATCAGAAATCACCAATTAATAAACAGCACCTCAGATTAGCACAAGTATCAGATGCATCTCAGTGTCAACTGTTCAAAGGAGTCAACTGTTTATTGCATGTTTTGAAAGCCTTTAGAATTGTTTTAAAATGTAGAAAGCAATAATATATATATATATATATATACTGTATATATTTGTGTGTGTGTGTGTGTGTGTGTGTGTGTGTGTGGTAACTCTAAGAACATTCCAACACTTCCTATAAGTGATCATGTGGAGGATTGTGTAAGCATGATAGAGCCAAATACCTTCAGAAGTATGGGATCGATTCCTCTGATGCACGGTTTGGGGATAGGTGGCAGTAGGAACGCTTTGATCCTGCAGACAGGAAGGACAAAATCAAAGAGCAACCTTACTTTCAGAAGAGAAGATCTCACACTCAATTGGCATTTGAAATCTTTTGGATTGGATTACTCTTTTTTTTTATGGAGAGATTTGTTATTCGCTTGCTGCATAATCAAGCAAATGTCAGACCTATGTATAGACTGGCTGTGTTTCTAACGTCAGTATAAACATGCCGAATGAACAAGTGTGAGTGCATGAATATTGCTATATTACCATTAATGGTGTTCGACTATCTGCATCTGTCTGAGGTTTAAGTGGGATTACTGGATTAGTGTAGAAATAATCAAACACACACAGACGTGCACACACGCACCACTCACTTTCAATGAGTGCATTCATTCCTTTCAAGACTTATAATAAAGGGGGACCTTTAACCCTTGAATACAGTTCCGGATTTTACTTCTCTTTTTTTCCTTAATCCAAGTGCTGAGAGACAGACGCGTGTTCCTCACCTCTTGCCTTGTGGAATGACCCAAAGCCCAGTGATGAGCACAGTTATGACTACAATGGTAGCCAGCAGTACAAAAATGTACAACATGTGACCTGAAAGAGGCAGAGAGAGACAGAAAGAGAGAGGGGGGTTACCATGCACCATGATTACTCTAACACATGACTGAAGCTTTGAATTGAATTGAATTGAATTGCAAACATTCTTGTATTGTTCAGTCTGGGTAGAAGACATGAGCGGAAAAGTTTCTACATAATAATTCTTCCATTGCTTTTTGATGAAGTGCAACATACCGGTACACAGAGCTTAAGCATGGAGAGTAAAAACTATATATTTTCCTATATAATTCCCTGCTGCACTAATGCACTTATCCCAGCGTTTCACGAGTGCTTGGACACCATCAAGGTAAACGTTTTCTCAGTACGACGGAGGCTTGATCGGTTTCCTTGCTTCATGTCTGAAACACTGGCCTCTCAGGAACTCCTTTAATGGCCCGAGCATGTATAAACTTTACAGGGTAAGGGTTCAACTATCAGCATCTATCTGCAACTATCTGCATCTTAGATGACCATGCAGGGTGTTTCGAATGAAGCAATTTTGCCATGTAAGGTTGCCTTAATGGACATTCCCTCAACAGGGAGGAGGGACTACAGTTTTAGTACACTTTGAAATGGATTCTGATTAAGGCCAAGCAAAAAAAAACAACAAAAAAATAATAAAAATCAGCTATTTCTGTTTTTACATTGGAAGGAGATAGCGGAGATGGTTCAGGCATCTGGTAAGGATGCCTCCTGGGGCAACCTAGGAAAAGGTTTCAGGTGTGTCTGAGATGCAGAAGGCCCCACGGTAGACCCAGGACTTTTGCCTGGGAGCATTTGGGTATCCCTTTGCATGACGTGGTGAAGGTGGAGAAGGAAGAGTAGGAGAAGGAGGTAAGCTCTGAGAATCTCCGGCAACCCGGACCCAGATAAGCGAAAGAAAATGGATGGATAGATGAATGAATGTTTGTACAGAATTCTGATATGTGAATCATGGTGGTGGAAGCATACTGCTATGGGGCTGCTCAGTTAAAACTAGGGCTCTAGTCAAGATTCACGGAATCATGGATTGCTCCCATGGGGCAACTTCTGGTGCTGGAGAAATGAAGCGATTGTGAAAGTGCTAAAACATGCAGTTCTTCGAAAGTCTGTAGGTCTGGCTAACCTGGATCCTTATTTAATGAAAGTGGCAGCAAATATTATTTACAGCCCAGTACCTATATTTTAATTGTATTTGAGTATTTGATTTGTCCAATTCCATACCTAAAATTTGGGAATCTGCCAATGTTCTCCCTTTACTTAAAGGTGGTGAACATTTTTACTTAAAGCCTTCACAGCAATTTCTACTGTAAACTTTCAGTCTACAGGTTTATATCTTGAATTCCAGATTAACTTGCAGGTTGAGCAATTTTTACTCGATAATAATATACTATAATTTCAATTTCACTGATTTTCAATGTGGTTTGAGAACGGGTCACAGCACTATTACTGCTGCTATGATTGTTACAAATGGTTGTGACTAGTGCTTTGGACAGAAAACGGCATTGTGCTGCTTTATTCGTGCATCAATCCAAGGCGTCTGATTCAGTGCATTCAGCTCCTGCCAAGATGGCGATGAGCAGAGCTCTCACATTTGAGCTTCAAAACAGTTTGCTCTTCAGAAAACCTATGGGTGATGTCACAGAGGTTCTTTTTACACAGTCAATGATCGCTCCTAATACAGTATCAAGCTGTTTTTAAGAGGACTATGCACAGGGGACGCTTGCTTGCTTGATTCTAAGAGCTTTGATAGGTCTGGATCATTTATTGCAAAAAAGAATGGAATAAAAAAAATATATATATAGAATGGAGTGCTGTTCTTACAGCAAAATAAGTGCTATAACAAAGTATTAGTTAGCAGGTTTGTAAAATTCTGCAACCTGGTTATTGTATAAGTGCGTGAAGACTTAAGTGCTTTATTTCATATTTATATATAATGCACTTCTGACAATCGGTCAAAATCCTGATGTTGAAGGAAGCAGAACCAGTATGTACTGGCATGGCCAACCATTGCCATGGCAACACACAAGACTTTACAGCAGCAAAATCGCATGTCCACGCGCAAGCAGGAGTGACATCATGATAAGACACAGATGATGAGTGGGAGAATCCTGAGAATTCAGGACTGCTTCATAATAACAAGCTCTTAAAAAATAATAAGTGTCAGAAAGCAAGTCATAATCCATGCTGTCACTTATTCAGTGCCAGAAGTTTAATGATCTGAACTGCTTAAATGGAATCGTGCTGGGATTTCATTGCTACAAAAGCATGTCCCTGTGTGTGTGTGTGTGTGTGTGTCTGAATGTGTGTGTGTACCAGGCGTGTGTCTGGAAGGAATGTCAACGGTAATTGGGGCGCTCCACTTGCTCCACAGATTGTTGTTTTTCGAGCGGCAGCGCACTTGGACCTCATAACTCCCCACCGACAAACCTAGAAGCTCCAGATGAGGTTCGCGCAGCCGCTCCTTAACCTGTAGGGGGAGACAGACACCACACGCACACATGGATGTACGTCACTGTGAGTTACATGTCATTTTATCATTTCATGACATAATCATCTGTCATTCTATTACATAACGATAAATTACAGTGCTTCTCAAGTACAAACACATAAGTCAAAAAACATGAATGTTTGACATCACAGCATGTACAATTTACATTATTGTAATTGGTTTTCTTGGATTGGTCACCTTTTCTACATTTATCTCATTACCTTCCAGTTATTGGGCTCAGAGACAGCTCTGTAACGTAGCTCATAGACGAGTGTAATCCACCCAATTTGGACATGTTGGGCGATGGGGTACTGCCAGGACACAAGAACGGTGCAACCTGCTTCATCCTTGGTCATGTTCATTAAAGTGTACGTGAGGTTAAAAGGCGGATCGATCTCGACTGTCGACAGAGGCAAAGAACTCGTTAGGCGTAAAGCATACTGTCAGAAGTCGGTCATTAAAGAATCGGGTCATTAAAAGCACTGAATGCTTACCGATATCGGCCACGTCCAAACAGTGCTCATTAGAGGTGAAAGAACCACTGATGCTGTATGCTGTTACATTCAAACAGTACACCTCCCAAACCACTGTGTGCACGGTGTCAAAGTAACAGCTGTTCGGTCCGCCGCTCACATAGTCTGGACACTCTGTTGGAGGCCCGTTACTGAAAAGCAAAACAGGATTTCACTGAAATAGATAATTATAACTGATTCTTTTTCTATACTATTTGACCTTTTTTCCATAGGATTGTCTGTTGGTTTAGTTTCAGGATTTAAAATTTAAAACAAAAAAACTACAGTATAACAAGATGATATTATTATACATGATCTAAATTATACATGATCTCTGGGTACTTCGGTTTCCTCCCACAGTCCAAAGGCCTGCAGATTAGGCTAAATGGCATTCCCAGATTGCCCGTAGTGTGTGAGTGTGGGTATGTGATAGGCTCCAGGCCCCCCGTGACCCTGAATACAGGATAAAGCGGCATAGATGATGAGTGAGTGATCTAAACATAGGCTGCGCGGTGGGTTAGTGGTTAGCACTGTCGCCTGGCGTCTCCAGGGTCCGGGTTCGATTTCCCCTTCGCGGTCTGTGTGGATGGAGTTTCTGTGTTCTCCCTGTACTTTATGGGTTTCCTTCCACAGCTTGAATACATGCAGATTAGGCGTTCCGAATTGGCATTCTCAAATTGCCTGTAGTGTGTGAATAAATGTGGAGGTGGTACCACGATTATAAAAATGGGATAAATGCAATGGTCACCGTTGGCCTCCACGTCCCCTAGTTGGACTACAGAAGTTCCCAGATGGATGGATGAATGCATGGACTGAATATACAGAGCAGTCATGCTTTCAGGTGGTGTATGGCATAAAAGAACTGTCTCAGCAGGAACACTAACGTTGGACGAGTGTTGTAAAAAAAAGTTGTCAATGATGTTGAAAGTTGAATGAACACAATGTTGCAAATATAACCTCAAAACAACTCAACTGTAGTTTGAGCATTCATGCTGTTTAACATCCATGACCGGAGGATGGGGTGGCTTGGGAGGGCGTTATATGGGGAGGCACAAATAAATAAATAAATAAATATATTTTTTTTTTACCCTGCATTGATTCATGTTTAATGATTTCACAATTCACATGTTTAATGATTTTCACATCTACCATTAAATCTAAAGGAGATGGTGTGTTACTGCCCTGGAATATGAACAGAGTGAACTGTGAACAGAGAATAACTGGAACTACAGCAGGATGATCTGTCTCCCCGTCTCCATCTGTCTCAGCATCACCCCCTGCTTCTGTCTTCTCACTCTGATTCAGTTCCAGACCCATCTTCATCTCTCACATTAATTTGTACTTTTTTCTCTTCTCTCATCTAGTAATCCCCCCCCCCCCTCCGCCCTTTATTGCCTACTCACTTATTTCTCATATTTTCCTCCTGCCCAGTCTTCAGCCTTTTCTGGCTAAAAAAAGTTGGCAATATGAACACTGGTATGAACACAAATTTCTTCATTTCTTTTTTCACAACTGTGACATACACTAGTCAAGATATTAAAGGGTCTCGTTATTAAAAACTTCATGTTTCATTATCTTACACCATAGGAGAATGTGTTTTATGCCTTATAATAAAACTATAAGATCAATAAAGACGTAACACAGAGAGTGATACAGTGGTGACGGTGGCATGGTCAAGCAGAAAAAAACGAGCGAGTGAATACATTTTGACCATCTTTCTTTCCAGCGTTGTCTCACCACAATGACCTTTGGGTATTTAATCCCATTATGACTGATATATTCCCAATCTGGCAGAAAAGGAGACATAATGAATTGGAAAGTTGGGTGATGAAGGTTGGTTGAGGAAGGCTGGAAGGGAGGGGGGGGGATGGATTGTGTGAGTGACAGACTGACAGTAACAACTAGCCACTAGCTCTAATCAGGCTTTCAGAGTAATGCGCTAGCCCAAAGAGCCTGGTTGTGTGAATCCAAATACTCATATATGTACCGGTGTGTGTGTATATATGTGTGTGTGTGTGTGTGTGTGCCATTTGTTTACCTTGGTTCTGAGCTTGCTGGATGTGTGTGTTTTGCCCCTGGTCTCCATTGAGCCACGGCTGCATGCGAGGGTATGGCTCTCTGCTCCTCTGGTTCAACTTGTTCCACGGTTTGTGTCGAGACAGACTGTCACTCAATATTCCCTGAAACACAGAGACGGAGAACGGCTCAGACATGCACACTGTGGAGTAAAAGCAGAGCAATAAAAACAAGAGCAGGGCAGAAAAAGCACACACACAAACGAGTAGGGCTGGGGACGATATACGATTTTATCCGGGTCATGATAAAAAACACTCACGGTGAATTTCCATTATCGGGATAATCGTCTATTAAATCGCAACTAAAGCCAGAAAAACATGAACATGCTGACATTTTTGCACTTCAATCGATCTCGAAAAGAACCTCGGTTTGGCACGTCTCACTCTCTAGGCCACGAGGCTAGCAGTACTGTCTGATGACAGACACATTCCACAGTGTTCAGTTTTCTTTTTTTTTTTTACTAAAACAGGTGCAAAGTAGTTCAGTTTGCCTCTATACCACAATGTCAGTTGGACTTTATTTTGTTGATAATTCCTGTATTTCTTAAGTCAGGGTAAAGGATACATACTGTACCATTTAACAACATGGTAGAGAGGTGAAAAATATCAACTGATGAAACAAAAAACAGGAATTATCATGAAAGAAAGAACAGACTCATTTACACATTTAAAATATATATATTTATCCTTTATTCATGCAGTGGGAGCTTATGATTTATGATGACCTTATTTAAGATTGTTTGTTTGTTTTTCACAAAAAAAAAGAAGGTGTGTCTTTTTTTTTTTTTATTCCAGTATGCTTAGTGCCATTTTAAAGATATAACTATTTTTATGTTTATCGGGACAATGTCGTGAATCGTAATTATTTCAACAAGGATAATCGCGACGTGAAATGTCACATAATTTACATTTTTAAGTGTATTTTTGTTGTTGCCTCGCCTCACCTCTTTGGAGTCCTCCTGGTTGTGGTTCTCCTCTCCAGTCTGGCTGGATACGGCCCTGCGGGGGTCTGTATGCATGTTGCTCCACCACTGCTCTCTCCAGTAACCGACTCCTCCGGAACTTCCGGAGCGGGCCGACCCCTCGGAGCTCCGAGCCAGCCTGAGAGCGCCGTCAATCGACATGTCAATCCCTGAAGAAGTCCTGCCCTCTCTCTTCACGCTGGAGCTGAAGTCCAGGATGGGAGACGGGGATGAGGGGGAGGACAAGAGGGAGCTGGGAGCCTTCTTGAGGGACAGTGCCAGCGGGTTGTAGGGAGGGAGGGGAGCGGTGAGCGAGGAGCTCAGGAAGTCCCTCTGAGATAGTGATGCTGAGGAGGAAGACGAAGACGAGGCTTTGAGGATGGGCTCCAGTGCAGTCTGTTGGGCCTCCATCTCTCTGCGAGCTTGCTCTAGGATGGAGCGGATAGCCTCATCTGATCCGCTGCCCCCTCCGCCTCCCATCCCGCCTCCGCCCCCTCCTTTCAGTCCTGCATATGAGGGTTGAGCGTGGGACAAGTCTGTCGAGGGAGGAGGAAAAAAAAAAGGGGGCCGTCATGAGACACACCGACAAACGATCACAGCCACAATCAAAGTTTCCACTCTTTTTTAAAGACATATTATGCTCATTTTTAGGTTCATACTCGTTTTGGAGTTTCTACTAAAACATGTTTACATGCTTTAATGTTCAAAAACATATTACTTTTCTCATCCTGTCTGTCAAAATATACCTGTATTAACCCTCTGTCTCTAAAACCTGTCTGAAACTCTCACAGTCTCTTTAAATCACCCCTCCTGAAAAAGTCAAGTGCGCTCTGATTGGTCAGTGCTTCCGAGTCTTCCACGTCTGCACTTGGCGTCTCTACACCGTCATTACAGCTGGGGGACGACTGTAACGGCGCTTTCTACCTATATAAAGTGTAGTTGTGACATCACACCCTCAAGGAAGTCCTGCCGGCTCGTTTAAAGGCACAGTTTCTGACTATGAGCTGTGTGCATTTCTCCTTGGATTGAGAGTTGCGATATTTATACAGCACCTTGACCTGTTTTATAATAATAAAAAAAAGACATGGAGATCTCACTTTTACAAGATAGGACCTTTAAGAAATCATTTTCCAGGACATTTCCAGGAGTTTTTCTTGAAAATACGGGACAGCTCTTGCTCACAAATAGTCATATAAAAAAGAAAATATAGACTTGACGCCGATAAGATCACTGCAAGTCTGCAAACTGTCACACCGTGCAGATAATCCGACCAACAAGTCGAGTTTCAAACAAAATATGCACCTAGGTTTATGTAGGCAATCTTAGTGAAGGGCTAAAATACATTTCAAAGTTTCCAGCACCACATAGATTAATTCCAGAATATTTGGTGATTTGAATCAATTTTCAGGTGTTTCCAGGAGTAGAAAAAAGTCTCTAAATGTTCAGGTTTTCCAGGAACGCGTGAGAATGTATCCTCTTCAATGCTTTGAATGCTCTGGAGATAAGAAAACTCGACTCACCGGCTTTCTGCACCTGCAGCTCTCTTTTAGCCTGCTCCAGAATGGACTTGATAGCCTCATCTGAACCGGCCTCTGGGGTGCGGACGCGGGCTGTAATGTTACCTGGAAGGAGAGGAAGAGGGAAGGGGGAGGAGATGAAAAATCTTGTCAGATTAAGAAGCAGAGATAAGCAGCTACAGAGCAGGTGAAAAGAGAACAATAACGGAGCCTATGAGGACACCAAATAATTACACAATAGCACAGCACAAAGAACAACATTCCCACCGCTGAGCTACAAGGCAAACTACACTGGAGGGATCGTCATAATTTCTCCGGTCCCTCTGGAGCTCACACATGCACACGTGCTACAGGGTTTGTACAGTAAAATGCTCCCCACAGAATAACAACTACCAATAAAATCCCTAAATACACATGCTGGCTTCTCCTTTGACGCAAGTCTCTAGAACTGTGCGGTTACCTTCAAGGCACATGTATATCTGTGTGCCTGCCCGCAAAGTTAATAAACGCCAACTCACACGCACACACACACACACACACACACACCATAGATACAGTTCACCCCAACACAAACATGCCACACAGACAGAACGTGCTAGAATCTCTGTGTGTGAAGGGGACAGACCTGTGTGTGAAGCTGTATTGGAGAGGGCTCTCCGCTTCGGAACATCCTGAAACACTCGGCTAAGCTGGGGCTGGCCTGAGCCCTCTGTTAAAAACAATATACCACACACTATGTTACAGCACTTGTGTGTTTTTCTTTTCTTTTACAGCTAGACTATACGGTGCCCTATAAGGCTCTGCAAATATATGGAATGTGTGGATACTTCCATCCAGTGCACATTATAGTACCATAAATGCATTGATCTTCACCATCTGTGGCCCCAGTAGAAATCAAACCTCTACCTCTAACAGGAATAATAAACTACTGCAAAGACAGAGTAGTTGGGGGGGGGATACATTATTTAATAGGAAGTATAAAACAGAGGCATACTAACTGCAGCCTTATTTTTTTTATTGTAACACAGAGTTTGCCTCGGACTAGGGTGGTTATATTTTTGTGTACCACTGAGACCACCTTCAATCACAAATGTCCTGATGCGTTAACAAAAGCAGGCCCAGGCTAATCGAATCTAACCGTAGTTAACAGTACCCCTGCCTTCCTCCTAGTTCCCACCGATCAATACTATTGATGTGTGAAAGGTTTCTGTATTGACCACGATAGCTAGGAGAGGCTCTTGGGATCGGTGCGTGACTAGGAACACACAGGTGTGGCACAGGATGGGAGTTAGGAAAGAGAAAGAAAAAAAAAAAAAAAAAGCTAGTCCATATTGACAAGCTAATCAATGGCTCTGTGCAGGGCTGTACACATGCAAGACACACACACACACGCTCTCTCTCACACGCACGCACCGACACATTAAAGACACACAGACTCACCTCTCTGCCGTCCCTGGATGCTGCGCAGTGCGAGGATGTTCTGCTCATCGGCGAGGAACTGCCTCATCTTGTGGAAAGGCTCCTTCCCTCGGATGGTTAGCTTGTTCCACGGCTTTGGTCTGGCCAGGATCTCGCTGACCGAACCCTGGGACAGTCCCAGCACATAGTGGCCAAACACACGCTGGCCAATGTTGTGCTTTATCAGCTGCTCTTTCACCTGTCGGGCAATCTCTGCCGTGTCCATGTCCTCCCCGTCCAAAATACTCCCCGTGGTGGCGTCGGAGTGGCTGGGCGACGGGGACGGGGCGCTGCCAGCGGTGCTGCTCCCGTTAACGGGAGCCATGTCCGGGCTGGCCGGAGGCGGCTGGGGGCTGCTGGCCGCCAGAGGGATGGCGGCCGACCCGGAGCCAGGGGTGGAGGTAGGGATGGAGCTGAGGGTCGGAGTGAACGGGGTGAAGAGCAGAGCGCCGCTGGGGATCCCGGACGACTCCTGCAAGGCTTTGGAGTAGAAGGTCTGAAGCAGCTGCCGCTGGATCAGGGAGTTCAACGCCATCTTACCACCCACCAGAGGGAACACGGGGGAGTAGAAGTCCTGTCCAATGCCCGTAGGACTGAAAGGGTGCGTTTCGCCGCTGCTGGTGGTGGTGGCAGTGTTGAGGGGGTCCGTGTGAGTGCGAGACAGGGGCAGCTGCGAGGACGAAGGAAGAGAGGGAGGGGGAGGAGGGGGCGAGGAAGAGGGGTCGCTGGGCATGGTCTCCTCCTTCGGCGTGGACTCTTCTGTCCCTTTTCGCCCGGCTGACCCTACAAGAAAGGTCAAACACACCATGCATTACGGGGGAGTCAACAAAAAAGGGGTTCCAAAAAGAGAGAGAAAAAAAAAAATAACAAAAGTTATCTTAATCAAGTCTTTTCCAAATTAGTGAACTTTTATTTTCCTTTTTTGCCAACCCCCCCAGACAAAGTGCCCATGCATTTGTGATTTCAACCTTTCTTGTAAGCCACAGCCTGGAAGAAAAAAAGGACAAACAAAACAATTGACACTGTGCCACTTAGGCAGATTAGCTTGGCCCAGGGCTCAGTCTCCCCCACTCTCTCTCTCTCTCTCTCGCAGGCAAAGTGGAAGTAACTGGACAGGGTAAAATGATCCTTAGATAGCCAATACACCATGCGAGTCCTCTTCCATGCTGCTGCGGCGTGCTCCTAAACACTGAATTATTCCATTGAAGATGCAGTATCATAGTCTTTAGTTCATAAAAAATACATCCAGGGAAAAATTGGAGCAATAAAACTGAATTGGAATTTTATGGCTGAACAGAAAACAGAGGCATGTCACCAGAAAGAAAAAAAACAGAGACTGCACAGCTCTGCTGACTCTGAGTAAAGGCCTTACTTCACTTCCTTCCCGAATAAGTTAGATTACATTTACACATTCACCACAACAAACATAGATATAAACTATATTCCCTCAGTCTTGTAACTACTAGAATCCATCTTGATGGAAGCGCTGGGAGAAATATTATTCTAATGCATAACCATTGAGAGTGTAACATGATTGAGTAAGACAGTAAGCTCCCCTTACTGTGAATGTTAATCAATTCAAAGCTATTCAACTATTCAAGCCTAAAGCCATGACATTTCAAACCCATAAACACTGTTGCAGAGGGCAAGAGCCCTGATGTCGGGGCGAGAGTGTGGTGTCCTCATTTTTGTGTACTGCAACTTTGTTACTGTTCAGGTTGACCTCCTGCTGCTGCATTCAAAGACACCAGATATGCATTTGTCTTCCTCCCCATGATGTGTGGGACTAAAGAAACACAATTTCTGTACCATGATATTA
Source organism: Heterobranchus longifilis (assembly GCA_028570985.1). Lineage (NCBI taxonomy): Eukaryota > Metazoa > Chordata > Actinopteri > Siluriformes > Clariidae > Heterobranchus > Heterobranchus longifilis. The sequence goes on along the minus strand of JAOVVB010020717.1, from coordinate 4,371 downwards.
AGTTTTGCATTTCTTTTGCATGCTGTGGACCCAATATTAAGCAAATCATTCCCAAAACATTGATAAATGGTTAAGTATTCTCAGAGAAAAAGAATCTATAGGCATACATACATAGTATGTATGCACTAACCTGATGTCTGCACAGCCTTACCTGCAGCTGAGCCCTCAGCTAATGAATACTGGACTCCACTTCTGTCTGCATTCTTTCACTTTTGCTGGTCTGAGTGAAGGTTTTTTTTGCGAAGACGTCCAGGCCGGTGTGGATGAACCAGCCCTTACTAAAAGCTTACATTTGGGCAGACTTACCGCTGAGCTCAGTGTTGGCAATGCGCAGAGCGGCGCTCTCGGATTGAAGACTACGGTTCCTCTCCAGCAACAGCACCTCCAGAGGTTTGGATGAGTCCTGATGGAGGGGGACAGGTGGAACGGAAATGAAAATGAGACTTTTCAAAAATGACCCGTCTCCGGCCTCTCCCTTCAAATGTCCAATTTTTTTTTTTTTATCTAGGGCTGCAACTAACGATTCTTTTCATTGTCAATTAATCTGTCGATTGTTTTCTCGATTAATCGATTAGTTGTTTGGTCTATAAAATGTCAGAAAATGGTGAAAAATGTCAGTGTTTCCCAAAGCCCAAGATGACGTCGTTAAATATCTTGTTTTGTCCACAACTCAAAGATATTCAGTTTACAGGCTTAGAGGAGTAAAGAAACCAGAAAAATATTCACAAGTCAAGAAACTTTGACTTATTTTGCTTTAAAAAACACTTGGCGAATAATTTAATAGTTGACAACTACTCGATTAATCTTTGCAGCTCTCGTTTTATGAATAACTTAATTACTATTACTGTAAACATTATGTGTAGATAGACACTTTTACCTGCACAGAGTCCGATGTTCCAAACTCCATAGACTTGAGGATACTGAGGAGAGAGAGAGAGAGAGAAAAAAAAAAAAATATATATATATCCCATATGAACCTCCTACAAAGACACACACATCTACAGCATCTAGCATGCTAGCGTTTCTATTTCTGTCTCTTTAAGGACAAAGAAAGGATAGAGTGGCAGAGAGCGAGCGAGACAATATAAAGCAACAGACATACAAGCTTCACCTGCATAAGGGCACTCAATTGAGTTACACATCTTAAACAAAAGACACGCATCTTGTTTAACATTGTTAAAGACATCAAGCGCATGCAATAAATAGATCTGTGCTGGACACACACACACACACATGCACACACGCACACGCACACGCACACACACGCACGCACACAGTGTGTGCTCCTCACCTCAACTCCTTCTTCACCTCCTCATAGTCAGCTTGCTTCTGCAGTTTCTCCTCCAGTTCCTGTAGATAAAGAGATGAAAAGACATGAAAATGAATTAAATAATAAAAGCAATCCTTGGATCTTTATATGTCACGTACTTATTTCAGTGACTCACTCTAGATAACAGAACAGAGAGCGAGCGAAAGTGTGAATATAGTTACAGGTGTGATCAGAATACACAACAAAGAGAGGAAAAGACAAGAATACAGAAATAGTCTTATGAGAAATGAATAGCTAAAACAGTTGAAAATAACTTAAATCTAATTAAAAACAAAAAAAAGAAAAGAACTAAGTGTTGTGTTTGTACCTTGAGAGTGGCGGTCTTGCTGCTGAGCTGCTGCTCCAGCTGTGTGATCTGGGAGCTGGTGGTCTCTCGGAGTTTGGTCAGGCTGGCCTGCAGTCTCTGGACGTCCTCCACCAGCTGGGCGGTCTCCCTTTCTTTGGCCCTGAGCTCCGCCTCCAGACTCGAGTGGGACGCCGCCTCCGTCGGCTGCTCCTGTAGGAAAGGAAATAGGACGGCAGCTTAATACGAGTATTCGTACAAAGCCCTGCCTGATACATTCAATTGATCAATACAGCAATCACAAAGAAGCCGATCAATGTAATGATTATCATTTCAAAAGGCCCCCTCCTTTTGATCAATAAACAGAGGTAATCAATCAACCAATCACAAGCACCCAACACTGAGGGATCAATAAAGCAGATGCTTTGGAGTGGCAGTCAGCCTCTAACTAAATATCACCTCTGCAGTCTGTTCAATGGATCCAATAGATCAATTAATCAATTAATCAATAGACCAATCACTTATTGCCACAACGGCAACCTTTCCTTAGAAATCAATACAATTATACAACAAATCAATTGGTGACAATGCATGACCTTTAAGATCAATGCCCACGGTGATCCATAAATTGAAGCTTGCATCAAGCTGATCACCTCCAGCATAACAATGCAGAGCTGATCTTTAGCCTATCAATACCTCTTTTACCTGCAGTAAATCAGCGGAGCGGTGAAATGTGTTACCGTGTCGGGGTCGGCCTTGGCCGGGCTGCCGAGCTGCTGGGATTGGTTACTCAAGGACAGCTGCTCTCTGAGCGACTCCGTCTCTCTCTGAGCTGCTTCCGCTCGCTGGAAGGAGACGAGGAAAAGTTGAAGAAAAATCCACAAGTGGAGATTCTTACAATGTCAAACACGATCAATCCAACGGTCAATCCAGCGCTACCGTGTAATGTATGTGTATGTAACCCTAAAGCACACGTTTCATCAACTCGTCTCAATTTTCCACCAGCCCCGCAGACAGTTGAAAACCTACTTAATACATGTAGATGGAGAGCAGACAGACGAGAGAATAGTAAGGCCGAGAAAGCACATGTTCTTCCTGTAGTGCTAACATGCCCTCTTAAAGGGATAGTACTTTTTTTTTTTTTTTTTTTTTTAAATCACCTTTTTTCCACCAGACTCCTTTAACAAAAACAGTAATTTTACCTCACAGAACACGGAATTTGCCTCGGTCGGTTAGTTTATTTGTGTTATTCTGTGAATTTGGTGTTTTAAAAGGGTTAGGAACTAACAAAACTAACAAACAAACTAATCCATCGAGGCAGCTGAAGATCAGCAACTCCTGTGTTCTGCGAGGTAAAATTACTGTTTTTGTCAAAGGAGTCTGGTGACTTTAATGAGAGCATAGATGATAGAACGGCTTCAGTTCCCTGTTGTAAAAGGCTGTCTGCAGCAAGGTAAATCTCTGAAAATATTATATATATATGGCATACATTTAAACTGATATTGATTTCTTTATGTGGCTAAAATCAGTTTTGCTGTGTGGCCCTGTCCACAGCAGTACATTGTTTTAGCTTATGTGTCGGTACTTCTGTCTGCTTCTCCAAACTGGGGGGCGTGCAGACCGCCATCGACTGTAGGAAATACACTGACTGTGGATAAGTAGCTCGTACACCCCCACTTCAAAACATCCCAACTAACCCTTTAATCAACGTGCAATCTGTCTTGTGGCAGCAACTTAATGGTCTTTGGAGGATGATGATGGTACCAATAATTATCGCAACATTCTTGTTCACCTAGATCATTTTATTTACTACACTGTAATCTTAGGGCAATATGAAAATTTCATGTCACGATTATCCTGGCCAAAATAATTGCGATTCACGATATTATCCCGATAATCAACGAAATATGCACAAAAACATACTGGAATCACTTTACCTTATATTTTGTTTTGTCGCGACTTTATTCTCAAAATATTCCGACTTTTTTTTCTCATAAAATTATGACTTTTTCTCTAAACTTTAAAGCTTTTTTTTTTTACTAAACAAATATTTGTATTGCATCACAGATAGGACACTGTAATACACTGCAGTCAATTCGTGAGGATATTAACGATTATCCCGATAATGGAAATTCACCACGATCAACTTATTGTGAGTGGTTTTTTTTAATTGCAATCCATGATAAAAATCCATTATTGTCCCATCCCTAGTGTCACATACTGACATGAGTCACTGACGTATAGTGTTAGTGTCCCGTTGTGTTGCTGTTTCAGAGGATACTTCATCCACAACTATAAGAAACATTTGATGCACCCCGCAGTGAAAGCATCTGTATTGATATTCATTCGAGTGTAATCTGAGTCAACACGGAGGAGGCCGTGATTGCCATTTCCGGAAACATTCTGTGAAGCGCACAAACACAGTGGAATAACGTCTAAAAATAGCCGTCATAGTTATGAAATTGTATGTTTGCATTTCCTGTCCTAGTGGAAATGAATGGCTTCCTTTTTAACGGCCAGTGAATGAATCTCCTTTCTTATCAGGGAAATCTGCCATATGGTGAGATCTCATATTTTTTTTATTTCTTAATTTGTTTTCCTACCAGGAGGGACGGTCCACCTCCTGTCTCCAAAATACCTTCCAGTTATAAAGAGCGTTTCTGTCAGGTACAAGTCGGGTTGCAAAGAGGTGGAAAGTTTCTGGTAAATTTCTGGAAACTTTCTGGAAATTTTCCATGGGAAGTTAAGCTTGGGAATT
>JAOVVB010020710.1:0-16148 GCA_028570985.1 Heterobranchus longifilis | reverse complement strand
ATCTGTTTCTTCATACCTTCATATCGTCTTGCCATTTTACTGCGGTATACAGTATATGATGGTATTTGTGTGGAAAAAAAATCTTTGTGTGGCGAAATATTGACGGATCTGAACTTGATCCATTTATTGAATTATATCAAAGCAAAATCTGTTTATTATATACAGCTGTAGTAGCAGCTGCCATCATGCCCTCCGAACTCCATAAAGAAAAAAACTATTTTAAAAGTTGTTTACTTGTTGTCTTGTGGACAAACGTGACAAAGCATTAATTCTTTTTTTTTTTTAAACATATTTTTAAATCCAAACACGATGGCGTTTAGTTTTCAGATGTATCTGGGACACACGATACAGCATCTCTGTATAAAGAGGAGCGTCTGTATCTTTGACAGTATTGAAATTCATACCATCTGGATTTCTGAATACCCTGCTGTACTGTGATACTGTGATACTGTGATACCGCCCAAGCCTAATGGCAACCAGATGAATTGTAAGTTACAATTGTTTTTACCTGCACTGATTTTTTTACACACTACATTTTACAATGCCGCTGTGTCAAATTTCCGAGATAGTTACAGCACACCGCCAGAGGGAGGAGCTAAAGCTTTAGTTTGCCAACTATTGCAGTTAGACGTGAGGAACATGATTGTCTGAAGACATTGTTGGGAAGGTTACTTTTGAAATGTAATAGGTTACAGATTACCAGCTACCCTGTTAAAAATGCAATAAATATTGTAACTTTTTAAATTACTTAATCAAAGTAATGTAATTTATTGCATATGATTACTTTTCCAACAAATTATTTAAACTGGGCAATAAAGCTGAAAAGTCCTAAAAACATCAATTTAAAATGCTGTGGTGTAGTTGTCAGGAAATATGTCAAAAGAAGACATTCCTGCACGGAGAAAAGATGCAAAGCAACACAATGAATGTCATATTTTACATATAAGCTTTTTATCGAAAATAATAGATTCGGATGTAACCCCTTTTGTAAATTTGATTAGTAACTAATTTAATTACATATTTTTTCTCAATAACTGTAACCTTTTACAATTACATTTATTTCATAATTAATTACAGTAATGTAGTTGCATGTAACTAGTTACTCCCCAACACTGTTAAGACATTTCACTCAAAACCAAAAATGTTGATCTTGTGGCAGGGACGCTGTAGGTCAGTCAGAGGTGGGGGTTCATATGATATCTGACTGTTGTATTTAACCTTGTGAAATGGTCCCACGATCGCTGTTTTAAACAGGTGGTTAACATAAAACGGGACTACTTGTTTAAGTTAACGCAACAAAACTACTTGGTACAGTTGGGAAAAAACAACAGGGTTTGAGTTAAAATAACTATTTCCATATGTAACTACTGGACGCAGTTACGGGGTGACGTACAATGTGACGTATCTACTTAAGGAAGTTAATTTACAGGTTAACTTAAAATAACAACGTTGACTTTTGGTTTCAAACGGGACATGAACAGCGGCCTCCTGCTATTTTTTCTAAACTTCACAAAGTTGTTTTGTTGCCTAAACCTAACCAAGTAGATCCGTTTCACAACATTAACCATGTTTTTAAAACTGCAACCGTGGGACCGTTTCACAACGTTAAATAGAACGCTCATATTTCGTAAGATATCATACGAATACGTTCATGAGAATACGTTGTATAGTATATCATTTAGAGAATATTATAGATCCATAGTTGGCTAACCAACAGCCATGTTTTATAGACTGTTGGTAGGAGGGGGAGAGGTCATAGAATGTACCCTTTGGGAACCACAAATGTTTGTACAAAATTTCATGGCAATCCATCCAATTTTTGTTGCTATTTCTGTCTGGACCAGAGTGGTGGAGCGACTGACCAACATTGCCGTCTCTGCCACAGAATTTTTTTTACCAACAAGAAACCTTTTGACCCAAAAAGCAACATCCTCTGTCATACAAACTATTTGATTTTATAGCAAAATGTTGTAGTTGGTTATGCCATCAGTTGTCGGTTGTGCCTGGTTTGAGAACTGTGTGTTAGAGGGGAGGGATGCAAATTCTGCACTGTAAATTGTATCTCTTGTCGACAGAGCCATTAAAGAAGTCCTTGACAGTTGAGACCAAAGCCTGGAAGAACCTGTTGTGCAAATACCTGAAGGACAAGTACAAGAGGAAAATGATTGACACCAGCATACACATGAACAAATACCTCGTACAACTATCTCATCCTGTGGCCAATCTGGAAGATGTGAGCCGGGCCATGGGGGCCCTGTCGAAGCTTCGGGATGCTGAAATACAAATGGATATGACATTGATTTCCATTGAGGTATGAATATCACAATCACTAGTTTACACACACACACACACACACACACGCGCACACACACACACACAGAGGGCTGCATTGGTGGGGTGGGTGGCTACAGGCACTGGTGAGAGGATGAAATATCCAGGAAGTCAAGTAATTGATCCATTAGTTTTAAGGCTTCTCAAACACTGAAACACCACGCAGCTCTTGAGAAATTACGAGAAATTATTTTACAACTCTGGAAAGCTTTCACAGCAGAAATCATTTTATCCTCTTATCTTGACAAATGGAAAGCAAACAGCAGTTTGTTTTAGTCATTTTTGACCAAATGGAATCCAGAGAAAGAATTTAAACTTCCAGACTTTGGAATATTCTTGGTGAAAACGTGTGTGATTGTAGAAAAAAAAAGAAAGATGACGAGCAATTGTTAGGCATTGGGAAAGACAAATACACCATAAATTGAGTAAATTGCTGGCATTGCATGGTCTATGGTGCATCATCGTGACAGTTACCAGATACTATTTGTGAAGATTGTGATTTCAATCACCATTAAATGTATGGTCTTAAATTTGTGTGCTGATAAAATTTGCAGATTGTCATAGTTCAGAAATGTTTTTCACCATCTTTGTCTATTTGAAGTTATACATTATTTTTCTTGGATATGATAGCCCTGCAGTTTGATTTATGTAATTTATGTCAAATATCCATCCATGATTATGATGTTATATTTTACAGGAAGCGTTTGAAATTTTGACCAAGTATGAAGCAGAGGTGACCAAAAGAGAAACAGAGGGGGTGTACAATCTGAGGCATTTCTTCACAAAGCTTCAGTCTAAAGCTGTTAGTATTTTCATCATATTCATGCTTTTTCTTTTGCTTCTGGATTTTATAATGTCTTCTACTGTAACTCAGCTGTGATCTTGGGTTTTGATTCCTGACTTTCCCAGAGATCATTGCAAGATGATCTTGTTCGTATGCAGCCCAAGTTCAAACAAAACCTTCTGGAGTGTGTTACCACTTTCCAAAATGATGTTGGCATCTTTATGAAACAATATGATTCAGTAAGTAATCTGAGAATCTGTAAGTCTTATCAGTGTTTGTACATTTTCAATTAAATCAGTTTGTGCGGTCTTGTTTTTAGGAAGGCCCCATGACTGATGGAATAGCTCCCCAAGAAGCCAGCCGCAGGCTCCACATCTGTCAGGTAAGTTACACTGTGAATTGATTTAATATCGTCCGACATATTGCTCAATGTTAGATGCATGAAAAGCATTTAAACGAGTAGAAAAGCCATATACTGCATGCAGTATGTGGCACACTAAAGCCATTTCAGTTTGAAATATTCAGAATCTTTTGTACCAGAAACAACCAGCTACCATCGATCAGCTACCTACCCCACCTCCAAGGACAGCCACTTTAAAAACATATCTATAAGCCTGACATTAGCTTTTGTGTTGTCCTTGCTCTTTATGAGCATAATCCACCCAGCAGACCCCCAGTTTTTATCCATATCCACACGCATTGCTGATTATTATTATTATTTAGTCTTGCAATGTTTAATTGGATTTAAGTGTCTGTTTTTTAGTGGTTGTTTTTCTGTAAAATAAAATATAAAAAAATATCAGCATCTTACTTTTTTGACATACATTTCTCTTGCATATTTAATCCAAACCTTTTTTTCTATTTTACTCAGGCTAAATTTGAAGAACTGTGGAGAAACTTCATCACGTATACCTCTGGGGAGCAGCTTCTTGGCTTGCCAGTCACACAGTATGACTGTCTACAAAAGAAAAAGTGTGTTACCACTGATGGTGTTAACCTTTATGGTCATTTCTAATGTATTTAGACTAATACTGGTATGATTTCTGATGATTACCTTAGAAAAGAGCTCGACCTGCTACTGAAGCTCTACGGCCTCTGTGATGCAGTGATGAGTAAGATCAGCAGCTACTATGGCATTCTGTGGACAGATGTGGATATTGAGAAGATCAATGCAGAAGTTTTGGAATTTCAGAACAGGTAATACACTTATTTTTGTTAATTCTCCCATCATTACTGTTACAGCCAATTTGCTATGTACTATGATTTTTGTATCTGATGGAGAACAACTTTGCTTTTAGGTCGACTAGGCATGTGCCAATATGAAAACTGCATAGTACAATCATCTTGCCCACAACTGATACAATACTATCTATATAGTTGCTGTAAAAAGGTGAATGTAATCAAATGTAGTTAGTGAAATTGAAAACTACAACTGTTGATATATATTTTCGGACATACATAATACACAATGTACATTACATTAGGGATGGGACAATAAAGGATTTTATCGTGGATCACGATAAAAAACACTCACAATAATTTGATTGTGGTGAATTTCCATTATTGGGATAATCATGAATATCCTCACAAACTGACTGCAGTTTACTACAGTGTCCTATCTGTGATGCAATAAAAAACTATGTAATGTAATGTTTTGAGAAAAAAGTCATACCATTTTGAGAAAAACTCACAATTATAATGAGTTAAAAAGTGGGAATGTTTTGAGAAAAAAACCTCACAATTTTCTGAGAAAAAAAGTCATAATTTTTCAAGAAAAAAGTCTCAACAAAGCAAAATGTAAGGCAAAGTGTTTTCAGTGTGTTTTAATGCAGTTTTAAGATTTTTTTGCATGTTTTGTTTATTATCGGGATAATATCGTGAATCACAATTATTTTGGCCAGTATAATCATGACATGAAATTGTCATATCGTCCCATGCCAAGTATACATCAATGATGATCCCTTTTCTAGGTGCCGAAAGCTACCCAAAGGACTGAAGGACTGGCCGGCCTTCCTAGACCTGAAGAAGACGATTGATGATTTCAGTGAGTTGTGCCCTCTGCTTGAGATGATGACAAACAAGTCTGTAATGAGGAGACACTGGGACCGGATCACAGACCTGACTGGGCACCAGTTTGAGGTGGAGTCCAAAACCTTTACACTGCAGAACATCATGGAAGCCCCTCTGTTGAAGTGCAAGGATGATATTGAGGTTTGCTGATCCTAATCTCTACTTACAATAAGTTATCTTATTATGTTGTTGACCTTCTAAGCTTGGCTTTTTGCATTTGTAGGACATCTGCATATCAGCTGTGAAGGAGAAGGACATTGAGGTCAAGTTGTCACAAGTGAAAGAAGTGTGGTGCAGCCAGATCCTGAGCCTGAATACATTCAAGGATAGAGGAGAACTGATGCTGAAAGGAGCAGATACAGCAGAGATCCTCACTATTCTGGAGGACAATCTGATGGTGCTGGGCTCCCTGATGAGCAACAGGTACAACAGAGCAAACACTCATTGTAATTACTAACAAATAAGATTTCAAAACAGTGAACACAATTAATATTTTATACTAAGTAGGAAGAATGGATTGAGGCCATAAAAATCTAACTAGGGCTACACGATTCTGGTCAAAATGAGAATCACAATGTTTTCCACTCAAAATTGAGATCACGATTTTCTCCCACAATTCTCAAGAAAAAATGTTTATTGCAGTCCATATTGTCTTCATGCAGACAGTACAATGTGATCATCAGCTAAAGGACAACACTCACGTTTTTCTTTTTCTCATGTTACAGGTGCTTGTGCTAACAGGTGCTGTTACTTTTGCTTGCATAATACAACTTTACTGTACAACTCTTTTTTGCAGTGTAAGCACACCGTTTTTGGGAGTGGATTAATTCATTTGTTCTTGCTCGGACTTCAGCGTTTTCCTGAAAGTTTGTGGAAGACTTAGGTGCACATATTATATATTATTATTATCAGTACTCATTCTAAGTATGCAACAAAACAAATATGGCCGAATCGTTGTCCTTCAGAAATGAGATTGTGTACATGCCTGAATCCAGATCACGATCTCTTAATGATTAATCGTGCAGCTCTACTACTAACTAGACAGGTGTGATTATAACTGATGGTTCAAAGAGGGAAATAAAGTATTAATGCCGATAATAAATAAAAAGGTATCCTTTCAGACTTAATGCCCACAAAGTGTCTTGTGCTGTCTTAAGGAACTTGTGTCCATGTCTGCCTTTTCTAGGTACAGCGCCTACTACAAAGCAGAGATCCAGGACTGGGTCTCAAAGCTTTCTACATCATCTGATGTCATTGAACAGTGGGTTATTGTGCAAAACCTGTGGATCTATTTGGAGGCTGTGTTTGTTGGGGGTGACATTGCCAAAGACCTGCCACAGGTATAGTTAATATTGTTTTATCTTTTATATTTAAAAAAAAAAATTACAATGTTGAGCTCTTCCTTCGTAAAATACTAAAATATGCATTCCCCAATGTAGGAAGCAAAGCGTTTCCAGAACATTGACAAGTCCTGGATTACGGTCATGCAGCGAGCACAAAAAGTCCCAAATGTGGTGGAGTGCTGCGTGGGTGATCCAATTCTGGGACAGCTCCTACCAGACCTGCAGAAACAGCTGGAGTTCTGTCAGAAATCTCTTGCAGGGTAAAGTGTGGTTTATTACTTTTTGTTAGAAACATCAGTGGGGATAAAAACATTTTTCTAAAAACTCTTCTGCAGAGTGCTACCTTGTTAGTGCATTGTATTACATTGCATGTATTTTAATTTCAGTGACCTCCCCTAGTTTTAAGTTGCAGTATTCTGTCAAACAAAACACTGATTTGAGAGATTCAATGTGTGGTTATTTATATAACAGCCTCAGTGCAAAGTAACGGTAAAGTCTCAAATTACTTGTATTTAATGGTTCTTTGCATTTAGTGGCGTCATCAGACTTAATTATTATTATTTTAAATTATTTATTTGTTTATACTCTATTTGTGCTGTTGTGATCCCTTACAGTAGCTGTTTCTCAGTACACATATCCATATATATGCATACACACATATAGGTGTATATACATACAAAATACATGCAGGAATAGATAAGAACAATGGTTAATAATAATAATAAAAAATAATGCATATCTATATATATATACATACAAAATAGAGTAATCATAATGAAAAACAAATATATATATATACATACATACAGACATACATGCAGACACACATGCACGTTTAAGTACATATCCTATACATACATACTCCCATACATATGAACAACAACAGACTTAATTATTATTGATTAATTAATTAAATAGTTATTTTTTCATGTGTTTTGGTTACCCCTGATGCCTTGCAAATGCGTTGCTACAGTTGATGGAGGCGATGTGTAAACTGGAGATGATGTGATCTGACTCGACAGGTACCTTGAGAAAAAGAGGCTGCTCTTCCCACGGTTCTTCTTTGTGTCTGATCCGGCCCTTTTGGAAATCCTCGGACAAGCCAGTGATTCTCACACAATTCAGGTTAGAACATTGATTGTCACAGACGTTAAAAACCTATAAAGTGTTAAAAGGAATCATAGTACTTTTGCCAAGGAGGTTGTGCTTTTGGTCCCACTTATATGTCTGGGTGTTAGCTGGATATCTCAAAAACTTAAAATAGGGCCAAGGAAGATTATAGGATTCGGATGTAACCCAGGTACAGATACACATCAGGAAAATACTAAAGGATTTCATAACTTCATACATTTTGTTTTCTTATGAGCTTTTAAATGAAAAACATCTGGCACATGAATCCTATGATTGTTTCATCATGACAAAATGTACACTGATAAATTCTGCAAAAATGTTCAAATAGTAATCTGTCATATTGTCATGTTGATTTCTTAATGTATAACTAAAAAAATATACAAATGTGTAACTAATTTTAGGTCCAATTATGTTTTTCAGTCACATCTTCTTGGAGTGTTTGACAATGTTAATGAAGCGGAGTTTCATGCAACTGAGTACGACAAGATTTTGGCTGTTATGTCACAAGAGGGAGAGAAACTACCGGTACGTAATGATAATTCTGCATTTGCAATATAATGTGGAACTGCATGTGTTCTAATATAAAGCACCTTTTTGCAGCTGGTCTAAATGGAGCTGATTTTAATTACATGATATATTATTGGGGATCTCAAACAATGCAACATATAGCATAGTGTGCACAGAGTGTGAAATCCTAATCTATAAAATAACGTGTGATGTAGGAGAAGACTATGGAGATAAAAACTAAAGTACCATAAAATTGTACTTAAATAAATGCATGTTGCTTTCCTGTGCTCATCAGAGGTATAGTATAACATTGTAAATGTGTGTTTGTGGTTTCAGCTGGACAGTCCTGTCATGGCACAGGGAGCAGTGGAGCTCTGGCTCGGGGAGCTGTTGTTACAACAGCAGGCTTCATTACACGCGGTTATCAAAGCTTCAGATCTAGAGATCAACGATGAAGACTTTGATCTTCTCTCTTTCCTCAACAAGTTCCAAGCACAGGTCAGAAGACGGCAGTGAAAATGTTGAATACATTGACAGTTGTCATGCTAGTGGCACCCTAATACCTTTGTGTTAGATATCAGGTCAACACTAGGCTTTTACAGGGTACAGTTCCGATAGATTTTCTCCTTTGGTTAAGTCTGATACCACAAACCACATATAACCAGGCCACCAGGAAGTGCGCCAACCGTAGAAGCCAATTTGACATAGTGGCCAAACGGTGGTATTACAACTACACATCACATGATTTTTTCGGGGGGGGCAGTTTTTTTGGCTTCATGTACCACTGAGCAGCTTTCATAGGAATGAACGGAGCTCCGCCTCCAACCCTGTATCCAGGTTTTATTATACATCCATGTGTGTAAAAAGTCAGAACCATGACAACAACTTTCCACTGCTCTTTGAGGTTTTAAACACTGTACTCTTGAAGGTGCTCCTAGAAAAATCCTCATTACACCTTTTAGGAAAGGCGCATTCATATTCTGATCAAACTACTACATGGTGATCATGTGGAGATATTTAAAGAAAGACTGGTGGTGTCAGTAGTTCTTTAGTTGTTCTTTAGTATAGGATGGCACCCCAGCTAATATATATTAGCTCATACTTTCAGGTTACGTTCAGATAATTCACTTAATGAGATGCATCTTTTCCTGCATTGTTTCGCTCTTTCTCTTTCAGGTGGGCTTGCTGGGAATCCAGATGCTTTGGACAAGAGATGCAGAAGAGGCACTGCAAAATGCTGAAGATGACAGGGAGGTCATGCCTTTTACCAAAAAGAAATTCCTAAGTCTACTCAGCATGCTCATTAAACAGACCACCTATGACCTGAGCAAATTTGACAGAGTCAAATATGAGACGCTCGTCACAATCCATGTGCACCAGAGTGATATCTTCAATGACCTAGTAGGTTCTTTGATGAAAATGTTACTTCCTTTTATGGTGACTGACTGAGCGTGTTGACTAACAAATTGATATCCTACTTTGTCCTCAGGTAAAAAAGCGCATAAAATCAGTCAGTGACTTTGAATGGCTGAAGCAGAGCAGGTTTTACTTCAATTACGACCTGGAAAAGGTCATTGTGTCTATCACTAATGTGGATTTCATTTATCAGAATGAGTTCCTAGGGTGTACCGACCGTCTGGTCATCACCCCTCTGACCGACAGGCAAGCGGAATTTGATTTTGTTACTTAATAATTGAATTAACTTTTCATATAGTGTTTTTATAGTGTTTAAACTGCTTTTTATCTCCAGGTGTTACATCACACTGTCCCAGGCTCTGGACATGAGCATGGGAGGAGCCCCTGCAGGGCCAGCTGGCACTGGGAAGACTGAGACCACTAAAGACATGGGGCGCTGCCTCGGTAAGTATGTAGTGGTGTTCAACTGCTCGGACCAGATGGACTTCAGAGGACTTGGCAGGATATACAAAGGTATCCCAGGCAATAAAACAATTCATCCAGCATTGCGGTGTAACATTTCAGTTGCCTCATGATGTCTTCGTTTTCAGGCCTTGCACAGTCCGGGTCCTGGGGCTGCTTTGATGAGTTCAACAGAATCGACCTGCCAGTGCTTTCTGTTGCTGCTCAGCAGATCTACATTGTTCTGATGGCACGCAAGAAACACAAAAGCACTTTCATCTTTACTGATGGAGACTGTGTGAATCTGAATCCAGAGTTTGGCCTGTTTATCACTATGGTAGGATTCATACATGCACAGGAGTCTTATAAGAAACACTAAATATACTGTACACTAAGGGCCTGTCCACATGTACCTGGATATTTTTGTAAACAGATATTTTCCTCTCCGTTTTGGCCTCTCGTCCACATGTAAACAGAGTTTTGCGTCACTAAAACGGATATTTTTTAAAACGCCTTCTAAAGTGAAGAGTTTTCAAAACTCTGGTTACTGTGTATCTGTGTAGACATGATAACCAGGAGATTTTGGGAAACAATGACATCATCTCCTCAATTTGCGCATGCCCATTGTTGCTTTGTGTAATGAGCATGCACCAGAAGCGATAACAACGCTACATGCTTAAGGCTAACGGCTAACGGTAAGCGGTATGCTAGGCAATAACTTCCCCTTATCGTCCGTCCACATGAGTCACTTTTCAGTTTCTCCACAGCACCTTGGACTGTGTACCAGAAAGATAAAGAAATAATTAGCTTCTATTGTTTTGCTATTTTTTGATCTGTTACGACCGCCAAAGCTAAAGCTCACTGTATGGTCAGATTCTTCTTCTCTGGTGTTTGACGTATTGTTGATTTAGCCTTTATCACCACCTACTGGCCCGGCGAGCGTTTGGAGTGTTTATGTGTTCTAATGTGGACGGAGATATTTAGAATTGGAGGAGAAAAATATCT
Source organism: Heterobranchus longifilis (assembly GCA_028570985.1). Taxonomy (NCBI): domain Eukaryota; kingdom Metazoa; phylum Chordata; class Actinopteri; order Siluriformes; family Clariidae; genus Heterobranchus; species Heterobranchus longifilis. The sequence goes on along the minus strand of JAOVVB010020710.1, from coordinate 5,120 downwards.
GTTTATAAAAATATCCAGATACATGTAGACCGGGCCTAAATAACGTGTCACCATTCCATGTCTAGAACCCTGGGTACGCAGGTCGTCAGGAACTTCCTGAAAATCTAAAAGTGCAATTTAGGACGGTGTCAATGATGGTACCAGACCGGCAGGTGGGTCAAGGCTACTTTAGCTGGAAAGTAATATTTTTCCTTCTGCTCTAGTCTTAACACACGTCTCCACTGTTGTCTTCGACAGATCATCATGAGAGTCAAACTAGCCAGTTGTGGATTCAATGAGAACGTCATCTTAGCCCAGAAGTTCTTTGTCCTTTATAAACTGTGTGAAGAGCAACTTACAAAACAGGTGAGAATCTTGTGGCCAGTGCTTAATTACTAGTTTTGTATTTGATATTATTAACCTACTGACACAGCCTTTGTTATGTGTCAGGTCCACTATGACTTTGGCCTGAGGAACATCCTGTCCGTGTTAAGAACACTGGGGGCCAATAAAAGAGCACGGCCTGATGACACGGAGTCCAGCATTGTCATGAGGGTGCTGCGTGACATGAATCTTTCTAAGCTGGTATGACAGGAACTCAGTGTTAGGGATAATATAAGACATTTTGGAGGTATTGTCCTGTGTGTATGTGAATCTTTCTGTATGTTTCAGGTGGATGAGGATGAGTCCCTCTTCCTTAGTCTCATCAATGATCTGTTCCCTGGTATCCAGCTGGATGGGAGCACGTATGTTGAACTTCAAGCTGCTGTAGCCCATCAAGTTGAGCTTGCGGGTATTGTCAACCACCCACCATGGAACCTCAAGCTAGTTCAGGTACCTCAAAACCTCTTCATCTGTATGTTAAAGTGGCAACAGATAACAATTCAACTTTTGGGACTTTTCCGCCCCTAGCGTTTCAAAGTGGTATTAATGTTGGTACTGCTGTCGTAAAGCCAGCCTTCCTCAGAGACGCAACAACACAGGACACTCTGCATTAGTTTCTAAAAACGATCACCATTACAGGACACTCTGCATTAGTTTCTAAAAACGATCACCAACACTTTGGAAATAAGAGAGAAGAACGAAGCATGTCTACTCACACAACAAAGGATAGCGACAAGGCTCGCGCTTGCAGCCAGCAACAAACACGTTTGACTATTTTATACAATGAGAAACAAACCGGGAGCTGTTGATAATATATCACCTGCTGCTGCTGAGGAGTCTGGTGACTGTTTGTTTCTGCTTGGGACAGTCAGGCTGCTGTGTTAGCTGTGATGCTAAAAGGCTAACGCTCTGCAGCAGCAGTAACATTATTATCAACAGCCTCTGCTGTAAAACTCTGACTGACCGCAGGCCTGACATGAATACATACTTCACCACAGGTGCTAAAAGGAAGCCCGGACCAGAAACACATGTTTGTTTCTGGGTGGTCCTGGTTTTCTTGTAGCTCCTGGTGTGTTGGTGTTAGCTGTTAGCAACAGGCTATCGCTAGCAGCCTGCTCCTGTCCAAAGCATAAACACCCACATAAACTAGAAACCCTGATCTCAGTGCTACAATAAAGGCAGAGTAAAACAGCTGGTAGTATTAATAAGTATGCAGGTTTTACTGTTCTATTAGAAAGATGTTTATAGTCTATGAACTCTCTCGTCCCAGAGCTTGTGCCGTAAAGCGATCCGTCATTTTCCCGGGAGATCGTACCTGGTGGCAGGCAGTGAAAGCCGAGGGCTTATAGGGAATCAATATAAATGCTGATTATGTCATTGGTCTACAGCAATGATATTGTGCAATCAACATTTACTTCATAATGATAAGTTAAAGCATAAAAGTTATCACTTTAAGCTCCTGTTGTGTTTTGTGTGTTATAAAGTTATTGTTTGAATTGTTACTGTCACTATCAGCTTTATGAGTCTTCACGAGTGCGCCACGGCCTGATGACTTTGGGCCCAAGTGGAGCTGGAAAGACCACAGTCATCAACCTGCTGATGCGAGCTATGAGTGAATGTGGAAGCCCACACAGGGAGCTGCGCATGAACCCCAAAGCAATCACTGCGCCACAGATGTTCGGCCGTCTTGATGCAGCCACCAGTGATTGGACTGATGGGATCTTTTCCACGCTGTGGAGGAGGACACTTAAAGCCAAGAAAGGTTTGTCACACAAAGTTTAGTGCACATTCAAACTATTATTTCTCAATTCATGTCACAAATTGCCTTCATAAAAAAACATACACTACTCAGAACACATGATTGAATAAAATATGATTTAAACAATAGAGTATAAAAACACAAAGCAGAGTTTATACAGTTTAGTAGTTTTGTCTGATGAAAGCAGCTTCTGTTCACGTTTTGCTTAAGCAGAAGACATCAAGTGATTCATGCTTACACATAAAAATGTTGGTAATACCACCTGTAAAATGGGCAAATGAGACAGAACAGAATGAGACACTGAAAATCAGTACGTTTACATGCACATTAATCTTCCACTATTCTGAATATGACAGTATTCCGAATTTGATACAGATCATGTAAACAGCCACTTGGATATTCCGATTTTAGGAGCATTCTTGGACATGTTAACAGCGTATTCAGAATATGCGTCTCAATTGGGGCTTTTACTGTTTCCTTGTTTACTATCAGCTCTGTGTTGCTATGGTTATTGTACACAAACCAACCATTTACAAGGCTGGGGTAGAGATGCATGCACAAAATAAAAGCCCATATTTCTTGTCGGACATCGCCGCACTGACGCACAGAGGATAGTCAGCCAGTCAGGAGCAGGGTGAGGAAGAGTGCCCGAGCAGCGAGGTGCGGGCGAGGGTGCGGGCGAGGGTGCTGTCACGGCCGGAGCCGCGAGCCACCTTCTCATGAAACATTATGAAAAGTTGATATGAACAAACATCATAACGGCAAATTTTTAAATAAGGTGGTTGAGTGAGTGAAAGGCGGAGGCTGCGTTTGTACGGTCTGGCAAGTCCTCCACCGGTGGAAAACTTTGAAGAAATCTTTTTCGGAATAATGGCAAAAACTGGAATATTTTGTGCATGCAAAGTTAACGTAGTCAGTGTGGAAGAGATAGTTTGAGAATTTCAGGATGAATTGCGATGGCTTTGAAATGTATACACTTCAGGGGAGTTCATATGGATTGTGCTGGATGGCCCTGTGGATGCCATATGGATTGAGAATCTCAACTCTGTGCTGGATGACAACAAAACGCTGACCCTGGCTAATGGTGACCGCATCACCATGTCTCCATCCTGCAAACTGGTGTTTGAGGTGCACAACATGGACAATGCCTCCCCTGCTACTGTGTCCCGGGTGGGTATGGTCTTCATGAGCTCCTCAGCTCTCAGCTGGCAACCCATACTCCAGGTACAGTTGTTTTGTTAAAGCAATAAACCCATACTCCAGGTACAGTTGTTTTGTTAAAGCATCAAATGAGAGTGTTTGCAGAAAAGAAACGATGCTTATTTTACAATGAAGTGCTTTATGTTGTAGGGATGGGCTCACAAGCGCAATGCAAAAGAGGCAGAAAGCATTATGAGTTTATATGACAAGATATTTGAGGATGCTTACTTGTATATGAAGCAGAACCTTAAACCGAAAATGGAGCTTTTGGAATGCAACTACATAATGCAGGTATGTATGCAGAAAAAATGCTGAAGAGAAACAGGAATTAGATGATGTTTCATGAAACACTGAATTCTGTGAATATGATCCACCCTCAGTCTGTGAATCTGCTGGAGGGCCTCATCCCAACCAAGGAGACAGGGGGGGGCTTGTCCGGTGACAAACACCTTGAGCGCCTCTTTGTCTTCGGCCTGATGTGGAGCCTGGGAGCCCTTTTAGAGTTGGAGGATAGAGACAAACTGGAGCATTACATCAGAGCTCATGACAGTGGCATTGATGTGCCTCAAACACAGCAAGGAGAGACTATGTTTGAGTACATGGTCAACCCAAACGGTACAGTCATTTTGTACATTAAATACCACCCCTTTGCTGTCTCTATCTGTTTTTAACTGAGTGTTTATCCTGTGCCTACGACTATATGTATGCCGACTTGTCTTCCAGGTGAATGGTGTCATTGGAATAACCATGTGGGGGAGTATGTCTATCCAACTGATCTTGTGCCAGACTATGCCTCCATTCTTGTGCCAAATGTGGATAACACAAGAACTTCTTTCCTGCTGGAGACGCTTGCCAAACAACGCAAGGTGACAGTATTTTTACTTTTAAAACGTAATTACTTTTTTTGCTTCATGGTATGTCTGTGAGAGATGAATATTGTGTTTTTATAGGCCGTACTGCTTATTGGCGAACAAGGGACAGCTAAGACTGTGATGATAAAAAGCTACACAAAAAAATACGATCCTGAGACAGATCTGTCCAAGTCCCTAAACTTCTCATCTGCAACAGAACCCATGATGTTTCAGGTAGAATATTTATCATGTGATCTATGCATGGCCTTGTACAGTTCTGGTTTGTTTTTGATTGTAAAAGCTTTTTTTCCCATTACAGCGAACAGTGGAAAGCTACATTGAGAAAAGAATTGGCAGCTCCTATGGGCCCCCAGGAGGACGCAGGATGACCGTCTTCATTGATGATATCAACATGCCTGTTGTCAATGAATGGGGAGATCAGGTGTTTGTATAGCAGGGTTTTCATTAGGCATTGGACGATAGGAAAATGTCATGTCATGATTATCCTGGCCAAATTAATTGCAATTCACGATATTATCCCGATAATCAATGAAATATGCTAAAAACGGCACAAAAACACACTGGAATCCTTTTACATTGCTTTGCTGTGACTTTTCTCTAAACATTACAACTTTTTTTTCATAGAATTGTGACTTTTTTTTTCTCAAAACATTACAACTTTTTCTCATAAAATTATGACTATATCTGTGAACATTCCGACTTTTTTTAAGAAACATTCAGACTTTTTTTCTTGAAACATTCAGACTTTTTTTAAGAAACATTCTGACTTTTTTTTTAAAAACAAATGTTTTTATTGCATCACAGATAGGACACTGTAGTAAACTGCAGTCAATTGATGTTAATATTCACGATAATTGGATAATGGAAATTCACCACGATCAACTTATTGTGAGTGTTTTTCGTTGCGATGAATGCACAAGTGAGTC